>MBAC02005384.1:0-57444 GCA_001712635.2 Nothophytophthora sp. Chile5
GACAAGCCGCTGCTGCTCAAAGCCATCATCTTCCGCCAGCTGCCCGTGGAGATGCAGCCCTGCGTGCAGATCTGGGACGACTACAAGCTGGTGTTCTGCACCGACGCGCTGCATCTCGGCGACGGGGCGGAGACGCCCGTGCTGGACTGGAACGAGGAAGACGGCTTCTTCGCCGTGCTCTGGGAGAACGGCATCGAGCTGGACGGCGGCTTCTCCATCCTCTGCTCCTTCGGGGACGACTACGACAACACGGACGATGTGGACGCGTCCTCGCGGGTGCTCTTCCGCTACGCAGACTCGACGTGGTTCCTCTTGCCGGGGCTCGTCACGCTCAAGAAGCATGAGCTGGACATGATGAAGCAGTACGAGCACGGCTTCGACGAGGAGCAGTTTTCCCTGGACCTCGTGCTGCACGAGAACACCGCCAAGAAGCGTCGTAATTCGGTGCGCATGGACTACACTGACAACAACGCTGTCCGTCAGGGGCTCGTGGAGATCACGAAGCACCACGCCGTGCTGCCAGATCCAGCGATGCACTCCAACTTTATCCGTATGGGCTTCTGCGAGACGCCGACCACGTTCGCGTTGCAATGCTCACAGAATGCGCCCAATGTGGCGCTGGACCTCTTGCATTCCCCAGGCTTGTCGGCCTGCTTTGCACAGGAGGCGGCGGATCTGGCTGCTAAGAAGGAGCAGGAGGCCCAGAAAAACAACCAGAAGGCGGATTCTCCGGTGGCCAACGAGCGCCCTCCGCTTCTGCGTCGGCAGACGACGGCAGAGATCGTGGCCATGCAGTCGCAGCGCTCGCGGTATTCCATTCCCACGGCGGTGGACTCGTCGCTGTGTGCTGTGTGCAAGGAGGACGACTACATGATGCGTCCGCAGATCGTGCAGTGCGCTGGACAATGCGGAAAGCACTATCACACCACGTGCGTGGGGCTGCGGAAGATCCCGTTCGGATTGACGACCATGAGCGACCGCACCAACCACGCAGTGTACGTCAAAAAGTTTTTCAACGCCTGGGAGTGCGATGCGTGCGCCCCCCAGGCTCCGTTATCGCCAGCGAGCTCGGCGGGAGGTGAAATCCCTTCCAATATGAAGCTGGTGCCATCGTCATGGGTGGGAGGAGAACCCGCCACCTCTGCTGCGACCCCATCTGCTGCTTCTCAGCCGGAAGAAACTCCTGCCAATCCCCAAGACGTCATGGATGCTGGAGGCATTCGCGATTCGGTGCGTAGCACTGACAGTATTGGTGGAGGGGCCCACAATGATCGGTCTGCGCCTGCCGACAGAATGGCGAAGCCCGAAAAGGCCACGGACGATACAAGCTCTTCGGAAGGGTTCGATCAACTCAAGGAGTTCTTGGCCACCAATGGCATGTCCATCGAAGACCTCATGCGTGCAGCGAAGAACCCAGGGGTCGCTATTGCTTCTGGTGCAAGCGCAGTGGGGGCGATGGCTGCCGCTGGTGGCTCTAGCGCGGCTTCTGCGGCGTTATCTCTGGCTGGTGCGCTCTCTCTGCCGACTGCTGGAGGTTTGGCAAAAGACACAGATAACCCCATCGCCTCTACAGCACCGTCTGCGGGGAAATTGGATTTGAATTCTGCTCTGCTCAACGAGATCAAGGCTGCGAAGACACCAAGTGACGCGGGTGAGGCGTCGGCGTCTGGGAGCAGCATGATAGAACGAACGGACAAGTATACGACGATGCTGAAGCGTGGCGTCCCGTTCGAGGCGGTCCAGAATTGCATGAGGAAGGATGGTGTGGATGCAGCGACGTTGAAGCCACTGTCTTCACACGACATTCCCCAGAGCAGTGACAGCGTTGCGAGTGAAGCCTCTGGCACCCAGAAAACGAAGCTGAAGGACGTGGACGAGTATCGCAGCTACTTCAACATGCTGCGGATGGGGTGTCCTAAGGAAGCTGTGAAACAGAAGCTGAGCATGGATGGACTCGACCCCGCCATCATCGACATGGGCCCAGACGCCATCTACGAAGATGTGAAGGATCGGATCACCGCTTCCCAGGGCACCTCGAAGCTGCAAGATGATATCAAGTCGGTCAACTTGCCGCAAGAGGGCGGCTCGAAGGACGCCGATCCTTCCGACATCTTGTTGAAAGATCACGAAGTGTACTCGAAGTACTTCAAGATGCTGAAGATGGGGCTCCCAGAAGGAGCCGTTCGCCAGAAAATGAAGGCTGACGGCGTTAGCGAGCAAGCTCTGGATCTTGGCGGGGACGCTCCAGTCTCGATGCTGGCCAAGCCAGCAGCAGAGAAGAGCGATATCAAGCTCAAGGACGATCCTTTGTACGCCAAGTACTTCAAGATGCTGAAGATGGGGCTGCCTGAGGGTGCTGTCCGCCAGAAAATGAAGGCTGACGCTGTGGACGAGCGAGCCTTGGATCTCGGTGGGGACGCTCTGGTTTCGGAGCTGGCTGGATCAGCTGGAGAGAAGGACGTCAAGCTTCAGGATGATCCAACGTACGCCAAGTTCTTCAAGATGCTGAAGATGGGTCTGCCGGAAGGCGCTGTCCGCCAGAAAATGAAGGCGGAAGGAGCTGATGAACGGGCGCTCGATCTTGGTGGCGATGCGCTTCTCTCCGAGTTGACAGGACCTGCGAATGACGTGAAACTTCAGGACGACCCTACCTACGCCAAGTATTTCAAGATGTTGAAGATGGGGTTGCCGGAGGGCGCTGTTCGCCAGAAGATGCTGACTGAGAACGTCGATCCTCGAGCGCTGGAGCTTGGACCGGACGCTACCGTGTCGCAGTTGTCGCCCAGTGGCGATGCCCAGCCTTCTGCGAATGCGCGTGCTGCGAAGCCGAAGCGCGCGCGGAAGAAGTTGCACTGGCAGCCCATTGCTGAGGATCGTCTCAGCAATGTCAACCAGCAGACAATCTGGGAGGACGAAGACGACGACGTCGAGTTCGAGATGGATATGGACGAGCTGGAAGCGCTCTTCTTCGCGAATAGTAACACCGGCAGCATGAAAAAGACGTCGTCGCGTGGCCAGATGAAGCCGATGAAGCGCAAGCAAACCGTGACGTTGATCGACGGGAAGCGCGCAATGAACGCAGCCATCTCTCTGGCGCGAGTCAAGATATCCTACAGCGAGATCGCAGCGGCGGTCGTCAAGTTCGACCCGAATGGGCTGACGCTGGATCAACTTATCGGCATCAACGAGTTCTTGCCCACATCGGAAGAGGCAGCACTTGTGTCCGGGTACACTGGAGAGAAGGCAATGCTGGGCGAGGTTCGTCGTTCATTCACCGATTGCGTTTGTGGGTGTATGTGTCGTGATGAACTCACATGCTCATTTGGATCGTGTGTGTATAGGCTGAGAAGTTCATTCTCGAGATCGCGAAGGTCAAGCGATACGCGCCTCGAATGGAGGGCTTGGTGTATAAACTGTCGTTCCCATTGCACAGCACCGAGCTGGCAGCGTCCTTCTCGAACTTGCACAAGGCATGCGAGGAAGTGAAGGGCAGTCGGCTGCTGAAGATTCTACTGGGGATGGTGCTGAAGCTGGGCAACACGCTGAACGGGAGTGGGGAGGAGAACGAGATCCGAGGCTTCACCGTGGACTCGTTGCTCCGGCTGGGGCACACGAAGGCTGTGAACCAGAAGACGACCGTGCTGCACTACCTCGTTCGACTCGTGAAGAAAAACCACCCGCAGGTCCTGGATTTCCAAGACGAGCTGCGCAGTGTCCCTCTCGCGGCGCGTGAGTCCTTCGAGACGATCGACGAAGATTTCAAGAAGCTGCAAAAGGGACTGGCCAGTCTCAGCAACGAATTGGCGCTTCTGGAAAAGGTATGATGGGCCTCTCTTTATCGAGGCGCTTGGGTATACTCTAACGGGTTTGACAAATCGCTGATGCTTGCGATGGTATCTATTTATCGAATTGAGCAGCAAGCGACCGAAGACCCGGACGTGGAGGTCACTGCGAAGTCTATGCAAGCGGCTGTCTCCGAGATCGACGGGCAGATGAAGACGCTCGCGGACGGGATCGCTACGGCGAGAGAAGAGGTTTCGAGCGTGTTCGACTACTTCGGCGAAGACCCTGCACGAAACCCAACCGAGTTCTTCACCACGCTGGCGTCGTTTTGCACGGTACGTTTCGCTGTGGCGTCTTGTCACAAGACTGCGGTGGTGACGATTGTGGTGGTGGCGCATGCTCAGGCCTTCCAAGGTGCGCGTAACGAAGTGGACACGGCAGACGAAGTTGCGCAGCGGGCGGAGCGCTTGAAGATGCGGCGCTCCAACACCCTGAGGCCGCCGCTCAAGTCGAACAACGCAACTGGCGGTACCGGCAAGATGGCTCCGCGTCAGCGTCTCGAGCGAGCGCAGACTGAGCGCGGGTTCAACGAGCGGCCCTCGTGAAGAACATGCTCCGACCACATCAATTAATGTTACAATGCTTGGTGGCCATCCTTTATCGGGCTCGCGCGTCTGGGGTCTTGCTGTCTCGCATCTATTTTTCTTGGGTACTGTCACGACGACGGAACCTTGCTCACCGCCACCCACCGTTCCATTTCGGTTTGCTGCGCTTGCTTGGTGTCGACACAACTCTCCTGGCCGGGGACGTCGTGGGGACTGGGCGGGTCGGCGCCAGCACGCGCACGGCTCCTGCAGGACTGCAGACACAAACGAGCATCAGGATCCATCGACGATCAAAGTACCAACGAGCAGACAAGCGCCATCCAGACAAGGGCAACTTACACGCGAGAGCCATTGGGCTGGCGCGGAGGCAAAGCCTCGGCACCTGCCGTGGCTTGCGGCAGATCGAAGGAGACCTGCTTGGATGGCACGAGGCCGTCGGCAGTGCCGTCGATTGGATCAGCAACATCACCGACACTATCGTCGTTGCCTCGCTGCTTCTTGAGAATACTGGGATGATCAAAGCCACAACACAAGAGTCAGCCCCTCACTTGGCAAGGCAACGTTCGCGTCCACCGTTTCCTTACCTGCGAACTTCGGCTGCGATGGCTCGCTTTCTCTTCGCAGACTGCGTGGAGCGCGGTGGACCGTTCGCCTTACCCTCCACCGCTGCGCTGAGGCGTCGTGGATACTGGGTAGGAGGGGAGATCCCGCTGGGCTTCTCGCTCCCGGCCGCGGAGCCCTCTGGGCCCACGGGGACGCTTGATGAGGAATCGTTGCTGCGCAGGATGTTCTCAGCCACATTTTCAATACCGTTGAGCCCTCGAGAGTTGTTGGCAATCGTGTCTCTAGCACACGGGCAGGCAGGAAGACCAACACACACAAAGCGTAAGTGAGCCCAGCCATAGCAATCCGAGCAAAAGGAGCAGCGTCATGAGTACGTCCGTCCCCTTACTTCCGCGAATAGAGGCTCCACCTTCGTGCGGAGACTGGAGGAGGCTGCTCTGGTGGCGACGGGGTCCGGCTCAACTGCGCGAGTTTCTTCGCCTCGTCCTCCTTGACCTTGCGGCGATGTTCCTCCTGACGATACTCCTCCAAACGCTTCTCGTACTTCTTGCGCAGCTCCAACTCCGCCGTGAGCTTCTCCTGGAGCGTCTGCAGCTGCACTACTTGGTTGGCGATCTGCAAACGCACGTGCAAGGTAAACGCATTAAAGCCACAGAACACGCCAGCCACCAGTCAAGAAAGTCGTCTGCGAATGGGCCTTCCTGCCGGTTGCTGAGAGAGACTTACCACGCCATTCAAGCGGCTGATTTCCGTGCGTTCGGTGCGCTGAGACTTGCCCATCTGGATGTGACTCACACGGGACGCGAACTTGAGCGAGTTGATGGTCTCGTTCACGTCAACGCTGGTGGGGCTCACGTGCACCAGCAGCAGCGTTCGGTTCGCGGTGCCACCCAGTGAATCCTGCAGCAGGTGCGTGAGCTTCGAATTGCGGAACGGGATGTGCTTCTCCTTGGCCAGCAGCGCCGACAGGACGTCGCCCACGGCCGCCAGCGACTTGTTAATGTGCTGCGCTTCGCGGACCGTAAGCGTGGAGGTCTCCGTGGTCTTCGAGAGTCGCTCGGAGCCCGCCAGGTCCACGAGCGCTAGTCGCCCCGAGTCCGTCTCGCCGTTCGCCTTGCTGGTGCGTCGGATGTCGACCAATAGCACGTTGTGCGACCGGTTGCTGCGATCGGTTTTGGTCGTGGGCTGACTGGCCTGGCCTCGGGCGATGGCTTCGTGGAACTCCTTGGCGCTTGAGGCAGTCAACGACTCCACGTTCTTAAGGTACACCCCGTTCTCTCCGTGCCGAATCTCCCCGATAACGGCTGTACTCGTCGCTGACGCCGGCAGATTGCCGCACATGCTCGTGGCGCCAACGTGGCAGCCCATGACGGAGCCCAGACTGCCCATGCTGCCGGGAGGCGACATGTGGTCGGTGTTGCTGGGGGCAGCGGATGAAGCCGGGGCGCCAGTTCCACTGCTGCTGTTCGTCTGGCCAAGCAGGTCGTAGATCTCTTCGTTGTAGATCTCCACCATCTGGACAGACACGGCGAAGTCGTAGACGTGCTGCTGCTGTGCCACTGTCGAGTACAGCAACTCAGCCACCCGGAAGTACAGACCACGGTCGCCCTCACCTCCCTGCATAGTGTGCGTCTTGCCGGCGCCTGTCTGGCCATAAGCGAAGACGCAGGCGTGATGACCCGCCACGGCCGAGAGCACCAGCGGCGCCACCTCCTTGAACACCGCCTGCTGCGAGTGCTGCTCGTGGAACACGCGCGAGAACGAGAAGCTCTTGTACAGCGCGCCGTCCACGGGCGAGAACACACTCACTTCTTGCGCGGACTCCACCTGCACGCGCTTGCGGCGGCGATCCGGGCTCGTGCTCTCGTCGTCTTCGCTGCTTCCTGGCGCCGCCAGCATGGGCCGCACGCGACACAAGACGCGGATGTTGCCCTGCAGCTCAGCCAGACGCGTCTCCAGCTTCCCTCGGGCCCCGCGCTCGTGCGCCAGCGCATCCACCGACGCGCGCTCGCGCTGCTGGCCCCGAGCTAAGGCCGCCACCAGTTCCGCCCCCAGCACGCCGAAGTCGCGACTGCAGATGCGCATGGACGTGGCCACATCGCGCTTGAGCGCGTCCAGCCCCGTCTTCAGCTGCTTCGAGAGCTCGTGCGCCTTGTGACCCGTCGACGCAGACTCCGCCATGACGACGCAGGGCGAGGAGCTGCCGTTGAGAGAGACTCGGATCTTCGCTTGGGCTTGCGCTTGAGCTTGGATGGCTTTTCCCCCCGAATTAGAAGAGCGCGCCAAAAATTAGCGACGCGTTTGAAAATGCCGCGAACCCTCTCAGGAAGTGATAAGACGGTTGAGATTATGTTGTGGGAGGTATTCAAGGATAGAGGGAGGCCATTCGCAAGTTGGCGTGGCCCACATAGGCGAGGTTTTTTGGAGCGGGCGGCGTGACTTGCGGTGCGTCATCGTCAATCGCCCATCACCTTTTGGAGGGGGGATGAGCGTCCGATGGGAAGAACCTCATCCGGATATCAGAGCTATTCCGCTTGCGAGAGCAAAGTCAACAGACCAAGTCGGTTGATTGTCAATCTGTCCGCGTTAGCTCAACATTCGGAGTAAAGTCGCCAGAAACCGGGTCTCAGCCTTTGCTTTCTTGACAGTTGAAGGCCGGGTATACGCGGACGGGAGCGCCTCAAATCGGTGTATACATGTATAATTCGGAAGGTTCCGATTCCTGAGGGAGAGCTCCCAGCAAGCATCACTCGGAACAGAGCGGAATTCATGCCCGAGCAGGTCAATCTCAACTGGCGTGCTTTGGCTCTCGTCTCCGCCGCCACGTGCACCGTAACAGCCGCCAGCATCTTCCTGCTGATCTCTGCGTCGAACTCCCGTCGTCGTCACTTTCGATCTTCCCGTCGAGCGCGACAACGTCGAGGGAGCAAAGGCAGCAGCCAACGTCAACGCCGCAAGCGGTCGGTGGACGAAGAGGACACATCTGAAGAGGAAGAAGAAGGAGAGACCATGGGCGGAGACGACGGTACGTGTAGCCAGGAAGCTGCATGAGGAGGGGGGGAGGGGGAGGCTGACAGTCTGTGGATCTGCTTCCTCTGTGCAGTGGTGTACTTAAACAATGCCAACGCGTGCCTGGACTACGCGGTGGGTGCGGACGGCGCCGATGAGTTCGACGGCGTGAAGTTTGTGGTGAAGCGGATCTGCCCCGACTGGTGCGTGACCGAGAGCAACTGTGGGTGTTGCCTTGCTGTCGTTCGTGGTTTGCTCACTCGCTTTCGCTGCAACCGCCTGCAGGGAGGACGCCTCGGACGACAACATCGCGGTGAAAATCATCGTGGGCGGTATCACCAACCGCCTCTACCGTCTCATGTGGGGCAGCAAGGTACGGCGCTCTCTCATCTCTCTCTCCCTCTCTATTGTGTCTGCACTTGTTCATAGCTCACCTTCGCTTTGCCTGGGTGCTTCCTTGTGTTCAGTCGGTGCTCGTGCGTCTATATGGAGACCACACGGAGGAATTCATCGACCGCAGCATCGAAAACAGTACGTTCGTTCTGTTGCTTGACTTTGCGTCTTCGTTTGCACCGACGCAGCGCTTCCTCCTTGCTCACCGCTTGCTGCTTCCCTCGGTTGTGCTCTCGTGACTGTTGTTGCAGTGCTGTTTGCGCTGTTGTCGGAGCGCGGCTTCGCGCCCACGTACTACGGCCGCTTCACGAACGGCCGCATCGAAGGCTGGCTGGATGCCCGCCCGCTGGAGCCCGAGGAGATGGGTCAGAGCAAACCTGTGGACTTCCTGCACATGATCGGCAGGGAGCTGGGCGCCATGCACGAGATGGACATCCCGGAGGACCGCACGCCGGTGCTGTGGACCAAGATCGAGCGGTTCGAGAAGCTGGCGTTCGAGATCGAGATGGGAGACCCGGTCAAGAGCGCGGCGCTGGAGAGGTTGGACCTGCCGGCTCTGCACCAGAAGCTGGAGTGGCTCAAGTCGGTGCTGCCTTCGAACCAGAACGACAACGGCCGCGCTCTGCTGGACGCTCTGGACACCGACGAGATCACGAAGCAGGCCGTGGCCTTCGCGTCCGACGTGGTCTTCTCCCACAACGACCTGCTGAGCGGCAACATCCTGCACAACGATGACTGGGACCGCGTGCAGATCATCGACTACGAGTACGGCGGCTACAACTTCCGGGCCTTCGACTTCGCCAACCACTTCTGCGAGAACTGCGGCTTCGAGCTGGATCTGGCGCTCTACCCGGGCGTGGAGAAGCAGTTCGCGTTCTTCAAGGCCTACATGAGCACGGCGGCGCCCAAACTGCTGGCCCAGCTGGAGGCCAACCGCGAGTCCAAGGCCTTCTTCCACGCGCTCTACGACGTGGTGAACCGTTACGCGCTGGCCTCGCACCTCTTCTGGGGCTACTGGGCCCTGGTGCAGGCGGCCCACTCCAAGATCGACTTCGACTTCCTCGAGTACGCAGGCAAGCGCTTCGCCGCCTTCGACCAGCAACGCGATTACTTCTTCGGATGAAGATTGAGGTAGTCAGCGGTGCGTTTGTAGGCAGGGGGCAGTCGTGAGAGCAGAGTCCATGTGAATGTCCGTAAACGTCGCGCACTAAATGCCATTTTAACTTTCACGGTTGCACACGCCCCCCGCACAAGCACTACTCTACAAGACGAAGCAAGAGATCGATGACAGCTACATGTATGTCCAGGTATGCTGCTGCGTCCAGCCAGACGTCTGCAAGGCTGGCGCCTCGCCTCCTCCCTGACCTCATCTACCCCTCCATCCCTTTTCTACAGAGACCTGTCGCTGCCTGCCGCCCTTAGCGTTTGCGCTTGACGTCGCTCGAGTTCTCGAGACTGATGTCGAACGGCGGCAGGTTCTCCAGCGACGTGGACTCGCTGGTCTTCTTGAAATAGCGGTTAATGATCACCAGCGGCTTGTCCGGCAGCGCGAGCGTCAGCTCCACGTGCATGCGGCCGCGCGGGTCCAGAGAGCGCAGGTCTGTGAGCACGCCGCGGAAGCCCGAGAGCTGCGTGATCGTCTTGACCTGCGAGGCGTCGCCCGTGACCAGGATCAGGTTGTTCTTCACGTTCACCTCTTGCCCGAACTTGAGCGCCTTGGTCTCCGTGAAGATGCGCGTGCGTCGCGTGATCACAAAGTCGCCGGCCGTCTGGCTGATGATCACCATCAGGTCCAGCTTGTCCGCGGCCTGACGCGCGATCAGCGGCAGTCCCATGGCCTCCAGATAGTCGTTGGTCGAGTCCGAGTCCTCGCGGTCCAGCGACCAGCGGCCGGACAGCTGCAGCGCCCCGGCGCCCGCCGTATTGGGCACCGCAGAGATCGCCGCCGTGGCCGCGTTAGACATCGCCACTCCGGCGCCAGCCACAGCGACCGCAGGCTTGAACGCCGCACTGCGCACGTGACTGAGGTTCATCTGGCCCAGCTGCGCCGCCGAGACGTTCACGGGCACGCCAGTCGTCGGGGCCGCATTGCCCGAGCCGTTGACGGCCCCGTTGGCGCCCAGACGCGCCGGGATCGCCATAGAGTTGCCCACGACACTGGTGGCGTTGGCGGCGTGCAGGTTCGACGCGGCGTTCTTCAGCTGGTTCATGTTCATGCTCGGCGGTTGGCAGGCGGTGCGGACGGCGGCGGAGGGGAGGAAGAGCAGGCAAATACCAAGTTTTCGGAGCTCTTCCTTCGTTTTCTCGAAGTGCCTCTCTCCTCCCTTCGAAGCCAGAGGAGGAACTACCGGTAATACCGGTAGAGCGGTGGAACTTCAACGAAAGTGGTTGGTTGAAAATACGAGTGACTTCAACTTGATGCGTTTGATCCTGCCTGTTGCATGGCTCGCCACTCTGTCTATGGCCTTGGGGTTCTTTGCCTTGCTCGCCTCATGGATGGCTGCAGGAGTTCTCGAGCGTGCGCCACAGACCGGGGGCCTGGTAGGGCGTGGTGGTGCCCAGGAAGGTCATGAGGCGCTCGAGGCTGATGACGCCCATGAGTCTGCCCGACCGCGCGACGTACACGTTGTTGAGCTTGAGCATGCGGAAGAGCAGGTCCACGCGCCGCATGGGCGTCATCTCCATCAGCTGGAACGGCGACGGGTTGACCAGCACCGTCAGTTTCGAGGGGGTGCAGAGCTCGTTCGTGCCCCAATCCATGAGTTTCCCGCCTCGACCGAAGGCGAAGTGGATCGGGAAGTTCAGCAGCTCCCTGCGAAGCAGGTTCACGCCATTTTCGATATCGTCGCCATCGGTCTCAGTAGGGAGGGACTGGTCCATGGCGCCGTATGAGGATCGGACCACGGGCGTCGGCGCTCGGAGTCCCTGGTCGTAACCTGGTGTGCGCATTGCTGTCGGCGTGGCTGACCGCGGCGTCGTTGGGAACAGCAGAGATGTCGCCGCTGTCGCTATGGCCTCCGTGTTTGACGGCTGTTGTAGCGAATTCGGCGCAGGTGTGAGAGCAATGGGAGCCGCTTCCTGTCGCTGACAGTAGCCCACAGCCTCTGCCAGTCGGGTGCGTGTGACCGTGGCCAGCAGGAAACGGCTCTCGAGGGAGTCCACGATAGGGAAAACGGGCTCCATCTCTGCACGTTCCAGCAGTGTGAGCGCGTCCTTGTACGTTGAGTCGGCCGTGAGTACACCCATGTCCGCCACGTCCTTCATGACCTCCCAGGCCGGGATGTCGTAGGCGGCCTTGGGCAGCTTTTTCAAGCGCGGAAGGTTACTCGTCACGATGAGCACGTCGTACACGTTCTCTGTGAAGCGCTTGGCTGTGAAATAGGCCGCCAGGATGGCCACCGACACTGGCAGATTGAGACCGTCCGTGTGCGAGATCTCCATGATGATGACAGCCGTGGAGACGGCGTGTGTGACGCCCGAGGAGAAAGCGCCCGCACCGATGATGGCGAACTCGAAGGGCTCGTAGCGGGTATGCAGGAGGTTGAAAGCGCGCACGGCCTCCCCCACGAGACGTCCGAAGATGCCACCGATAATGAAAGTTGGCGTGAATAAACCTGCGGGCACGGGCAGCACGATGCTCACGAGCGTCAGGACGTACTTGAGCGGCAGGAACGTCAACAGCGACCGCGAGAGCAGCAGACTGTCGTCCCCTTTCTCTGGAGTCCCAACACCTGAGAACACTTGCTTGTCCTTGGAGAAGAGCGCTGCGATGATGCGTCTGGGAGATCCATGGTGCAGGAACCACGCACTGTCGCCGTAGAACTCGAGATAGCACGAGAGCAGCGTCACGGCCAGCACCAGCACCAATCGTTTGCCCAGCGAATCCCAGCAGCTC
This sequence comes from Nothophytophthora sp. Chile5, assembly GCA_001712635.2. Lineage (NCBI taxonomy): Eukaryota > Oomycota > Peronosporomycetes > Peronosporales > Peronosporaceae > Nothophytophthora > Nothophytophthora sp. Chile5. The sequence goes on from MBAC02005384.1 coordinate 12,250, forward strand.
GCGCGCGGCGCCAGCGATGAAGGCTGGAAGAAGCGCTCTCTCGCGCGCACGAGCATTGACAAGCTGTAGTTGAACAGAGCGCCACCAAGGCCACAGATGACGCCCATGAGTGCGAAGACAGTCAGGTCAATGAGCGTGGGGCCTCCACTGCCGTTGACAGCGGCAGTGTCAGACGATATGCCGAGACTGCGGCTTCCGAAGAGGCCGTATTGCGTATTGGCGGCACCAAAATCCACAAGGAGCGCGCCGACAATTGCCGCGAAGAATGAGCGCGGCAGCGTGCGGACCAGGTAAAAGTGCGACGTCACCTCCACGCCGAACAGCACTCCGCCGAAGGGTGAGCCAAAGGTGGCCGCCACACCGGCAGCAGATGCGCATGCCAGCATTTCCAGTCGCTTCGTCTCGTCGTCGCGGATGCGGCGGAACGGGCGCGAGCACATCAACACACTAGCCACGCCGCAACTGATCATAATGAAAGGTCCTTCCTTGCCAATGGACAGCCCAGCGGCCAACGCTGCCATCAAGCCCACGATCTTTGTGACCACGCAGCGCAGCGACAGGTAGGGACTCATGTCGATGCCTGAGATGGCCACCCTCATAAATGGCAAACCCGAACCAGCGGCTTGCGGACACACGAAGTGCACGAGTGCCGCCGAGAAGCCGCCGGCGAGCAAGGCGGAGGCCATAAAGAGCGCGAAGCCCTGCTCCCCCAACCAACGGTGGTACTGTGCGAGCTCCACGCTCCACATGTCAATGGCGAGCCCCATGCAGCCGGAAAAGAGCCCAATTGCCAACAACAATAGCGGGCTCTGCACCAACACGAACATGCCGCGTAGTCCCGTGGGGTACTCGGCCACATACGTCGAGTGTAATCCGTCGTTGAAAGCGCGCGCCTTCACGTACGTGGGCGAGACGCTCTCCTTGGGCTGCGCAGACGTCTGCACGAGACGTCCAGCAGTAGTAGCAGCAGCCGCAGCGGCACCAGGGGCAACTTGCAGCGTCGGCAGCGGCTGGAAACGCGTCCAATTCGACGGCGACTCGCGATCCAAGAACGGGTTCATGATCTTCTCCATCACGCTTTCGGCGCGTCGTCGCGGTTCCATCCGGGGCGACGCCGACCGCCGGCGACGCAAGATCTCGGATCGTGAGGCAGCGGTCTCCACGCCCGCGGTCCGCCAGGAAGACATGGCCGCGGCGGACGACGCGGACGAAGAGCGCAACAGACGGTCGCTGCTCTCATCGACCTCTTGCAGCAGGCGCAGCCGGTCGTTGCTGGCCATGGGAAATAGACGCGAGCGGACGGGAGGGGGCGAGGCGACGCAAGCGCTGGCAGTGGCGACGTCTCGGCAGATCGACAACTGCCATGCGGCTCTTGTCTATGCGGAATATCCGTTTCTGCACCCGCAGCTCCAGACATACAGTAAGCGAGTGGTTTTGAACCAATAGACGTGTCGGATTGGTGGAGCCACAGCACAGCCCCGTTGAACTTCAATCCGTCTGCAGTGCTATGCTGTACGCTGCGCAAGGCGCTCTGAGGTGTAATGCTTGTACAGATCCTCGAAGTGCGCGGGTGTGATGGTCGAGTTGAAGTCCACGCCGTCTCGCAGCGAGTCCATTCACTCAAGTCTTTGCTGACCGCTCGACAAGCTCCCTCAGTAGCTTTGCTGTGGCTCTTGGGCTCGTCCTCGCCCCCCTCCATGTGCGTGGCTGGGGACGAGCTCCTTGCTGACTTGTTGCTGGATCTGTGTGAGTGTTTTAGCAATGAGGCGTAGCGCCACGCTCGCTGGTGGTGCACGCGATCGGCAGCGAAGGCTCGCCGTTCATCTCGGGTGTGCGGAAGATGACCACCAAGGGCAAGGACAGGAAAGGGAAGGGGAAGGAGACAACAAGCGTGCTGGGAGGTGCCGCCCTGTGTTGGAAGCGTGGCGGGTGGTGCCGATGAGGACTGGGAGGCGCTGTTGTTGGAGTCCCTGCACCTGCTGGTGCACCACTGGACTACTTCCTCTTGTTTGGTCTTTCCTTTGGTTGGAGCCAACACGAGGAAGACGGTCTCGTGCGCAATGACCGACACGCGATGAAGGTAGGGCGTGCGTTATCCATACAGGCGGAGTGCGGCGATTACGAGCAATGCGAGGCATCAGCTCTCCAGCTGCTACTGGTAATCGCATGTGCCGGTCAAGCAGGTACTTCAGGGAGAAAATCAACGAAATATCCGGTTGTAGCCACGATACATCGAATGTCAACGAATATGAAATGTCACAATTCCTGGCTTTGTCAGCTACAATGCTGGTCGCATTTCTGTTAGAAAATGTAGCCAACAGGTTATCATATCTGGGAGGGATTCAGTTCCCTTTGCTCCCTTCCCGCGCGCGCACCCATCAGAGGAGACACAACTCGAGTTGCGGTGACGAGGAAGGAAGGTCGCTAGGAAGCGTTGCCAGCATGGACACCGACCAAGAGGAGAAGCCCAAGGTACCGATGCTTGCTGTGCGTGTGCGCGTAGGTCGGAGAGCGTGGCCGTCCTGACCGTGTGTCTGTTGTCTGTTGTCTGTGTCGATGCCCAGCGCTGGAAGGAGGCGCTCACGCGCGCGGTGCACACGATCGCGGAGGAGCGGCGCCATTCCATCTCGGACAAACTGCAGTCCTTCGCCGACGTGGTGCAGGCGGCGGCGGCTTTCGACCGCGACGGCCACATCCACCTGGACTTCGACGAAGATGATGACAAGTACGACATCTCGGCGCTGCAGCAGCAAGCGACGGAGCGCGAGGAGCAGGCGGGGCGTCAGGTGCGGCAGAGCAGCAGAGCCGACTACAACGCGCCCGCCATGACCATCTGCATCATGATCGTGGGGACACAGGGGGACGTGCAGCCCTTTGTGGCCATCGCCAAGCGGCTGCTGCACGACGGCCACCGTGTGCGCTTGGCCACCCACGCCGTGTACCGCAACTTCGTCATGAGTCACGGCGTGGAGTTCTACCCGCTGGCCGGAGACCCCAAGGAATTGGCGGCCTACATGGTGAAGACGGGTGGTCATCTCATCCCGCTCAAGCTGGAAACCATCCAGAAGGACGTGCCGCGGAACATCCAGATGATCGAGGACATTTTGCGCTCCACGTGGCCGGCGGTTTCCGAAGCCGATCCTGAAGGCGGCGGGCCGGGTGTGCCTGGCGAGCCCTTCCAAGCACAAGCTATCATCTCCAACCCAGTCACGTACGGCCACATCCACGTGGCCGAGCGCCTCGGCGTGCCGCTGCACATCATGTTCCCGCAGCCGTGGGTGCCGACCACGGCGTTTCCGCACCCGCTGTCCAACATGCCGTACACGGGCAAGGCCAAGAAGGTGAACTACATGTCGTACAAGCTGGTGGACCTGCTCATGTGGCAGGGCACGGAAGGGATCGTGAACGACTTTCGCGTGAATGTGCTCGAACTGCGCAAGATTCGCAAGGGCGACGGGGGTCGCGACATTTTGCTGGACCTGGCCATCCCGCACGCCTTCATGTGGAGCCCTCGCCTTGTCCCGAAGCCGAAGGACTGGGGGAAGATCTACGATGTTATCGGAACGGTCACGCTGGACGGGCCTGGATCCACGTACACGCCGTCGCCAGATCTTGAAGCCTTTCTTGGACACGATGGCGGACCAATTTTCGTGGGTTTTGGCTCGATGGTGTTGGAGAACCCTGTATTAACCACGCAAATGATCATGGAGGCAGCGGAACAAGCTCGTGTGCGCGTGCTGATCCAGTCCAGCTGGAGCGACATGGCGGGGAATCTCACCGTTCCAGACAACATCTTTTTTCTGGGCAACTGTCCGCACGACTGGCTCATGCCGCGGGTGTCTGCCGTGGTTCACCACGGTGGCGCTGGCACCACCGCGGCTGGTCTACTTGCAGGCAAGCCGACGTTCATTGTGCCATTCTTCGGCGACCAGCCGTTTTGGGGTCGCGCTGTTGTGGATGCGGGGGTTGGAGTGGAGCCGTGCCCAATCTCCCAGCTGACGACCGAGAAGCTTCGCGTCGCGTTCGAGGCACTGGAGACTCCGCAACTTCATGCACGGGCGCGAGCCATGCGCAACCTCATGCGCCAAGAAGACGGTGCAGGCGAAGCAGTGACCTCATTCTACCGTAATCTGCCGTTGCATCACATGCGCTGCGATTTGGCTTGCGGTCGCGTCGCGACGTTTTGGAGCCAGAAAGACAAGCTTCGCCTCTGTGAACAGTGCGAACTTGTGGTGACATCGCGTCTTGAGAACTCGCCGTCGGATATCGTGGCGTATCAATTCGTTGACTACTCTGCTCGTGGTCCAGACAATGTCCTGGAAGGCGCGTCGGCTGGAGTGGGTGCTTTCGCTCACGTGTTTGGAACTGGGTTCAAAGATGTGTTCATCAAGCCGGCACAGGGGTACCGCGCAGAGGGAGCAAAGGGTGCCGTTATCGGGCTGGTGAAAGGCCTAGGTGGGTTGGTGATTAGTCCGCTTCAAGGCGCTGTCGTGTTTGCTGATCATGTGGCAACGGGGGCATACAACAATATTCAAGGCGAAGACGGGCGGAGAAAGGGGTCGCTTATCGCGGACAACAAGAAGCTGATGAGTGCCATCGGCATCAAATCGCGTCCGAGTGCGCACACTGGTGCAATGAATCCAGACGAGATGGTGGATGTGGAAAATTCGCTGTCTGGGCAAATCGCAATCCAGCTGACACCCGAGGAGAAGGAAAAGCTTGAAGGGCGGTTTAACGCTCTTATGAAGGAGCGCGAAACGCTGGGGCATAAGCAATCGTTTAAGCTGGCGAAGGGAAGCATGTCTTCCTCGACTTCTGGACAGAGCGCTGATGATGCCGAGACTGTCGTGGTGAGTGTGAATGGGGCGACGTTCAACGGCAGCAGCGACTCATTCAATATTATGTTCGGAGATGGCGGGAAGGTTGGCAAAGCACTACACGAGAATGAAGTGCAGCAACTGGAAGACGAGGCGCGCGAGGAGGAAGCGACGCAAAAGAAGCGGCTAGAAAGCCTGAGCAACAAACCAATGCCGAAGATGAACATCTGCATGATGACGACTGGCAGCTGGGAAGAAAGTGTCCAGCAGTACGTTGCGATCGGGCTGCGACTCAAAGCGGACGGACATTGCGTCCGGATCGCGACCAACAGTGGCCACCGCGACCGTGTCGTCAGTGCTGGTTTGGATTTCTACCCACTTGGGGGCAGCGCCATCACGACGGGCAAATTCCTGCAATACCTGTATCAGCGAATCCAAGAGGAGCCGCGTCATAAGTCACGGCTGCTGAATTTCGCCCAGTCTAAGCTGAAAAGCCGCCGCGAGTCGTTCCCGGAGGTGGATGATCTGCGCGAACTCGTGTTCTCACTGTGGCCAGCGTGCGTCGATGTAGACCCGCTGACGCCCGGCAAGGCCTTTCGTGCGGACGCCATCATCTCGCACCCGTACCTGTTCGGCCAGACCATTGTGGCCGAGCGCCTCGGAGTGCCTCTGCACTGCATGAGCTACAACCCGCAATCACGTACGCAGGCGTTCCCCAACCTCATCAGCTCCAACATGAAGCTGCATCGACCGTACCGCTACACTCCGACAAACGCAGTGTCATACGATGTGATCAGCAACGTTCTATGGACTGGAATGCGGGATGTTCTGGATGAGTTCCGCTACTTCCTAGGGCTTACTGGTAAAAGCGTCGCTAGCAACCTGCTCGCTGAGTGGCGTATCCCTCACACGTACCTATGGAACTCGGCGCTTCTGCCCAAGCCACACGACTGGGGGAGCGAGATCACTATCGCTGGATACGTCGAACTTGATGGCGACCACAAACGGGACGCCGAACTTGCTGCGATCGAGCTGGAGCTGCGCGCGTTCGTTAGCAAGCACCATGACACGCCGTTCATCTACTTCGGCTTCCAGTGTGGGGACTGGGACCCCCGCCGTGTGCAAGATCTGGTCAGCACCGTCGAAAAGGCTGCCAAAAAAGCCCACGTGCGCGTGGTATTCCAAGGATACGAGGAAAGTGACGACGACGCGGCCTTTTTCGTGGGTGGTAACGACACTGTCTTCGAGATCGACCAACACTTCCCGGTCAAGCGTATCCTTCGGCACGTGCATGCTGCCGTGCACTGGGGAGACCTCTCCATCACTTCAACCTGCTTGGCAGCGGAGAAACCGGCGTGTGTAGTCCCGCGTAACATCACGCAGCGCATGTGGGGGCAATCTCTGGTGCTGTCCGGCGCGGGCGTGGAGCCACTGGAGATCGACGCACTAACCCCAGCCAACCTCGTTCACGTGTTCAAGGTTTTGCTGGAGCCCAAGCTAGCACACTGCGCCAAGCGGCTGGCGCCAAAGTTCTCCTCCTCAGCGGCGATCGAGTCGGCCGTGTCGGCTTTCTACAGCAACCTCCCGCTGGCAGGCATGACTTGCGACCTGGACCCGATGCGAATTGCACGCGTCTATGACTCGGTGCATGAGCTCAAACTATCTTACGAGGCAAGGCTGGTGGTGCACCAGCTCACGGGTGACGACGGCAGCGCGGGTGACCTGAAGTACAAACCGCTCCAGTACTCGATGCACCACGCGCCGCGGTTTTCCCTGCGAGGCTTGGACGTGGCGCTGCTCCACTCGTCTTCTTCTGGCAATTTGAAGCTACGCCCCAGAGTGCTGTACACGTATGATCCCGCTAGCGAGGAGCTGGCAGCGAAGGCCGATGTTCAACGGGCAGCATTAGCCTCGTCATCGTCGTCATCGTCGTCATCAGTCTCCGCATCGTCCACCTCTTCCAAGAAGGCGAACCCGAATCTCCTGGCCAACGTGCCGCTGAAAAAGCGACGCAACCAACTGACTCGGGCCCAATCGATGGCTCTGCATGTCGTGGAGATGCCCAAGTTCTGGCACTCGCAAGAGGAGCAGGCAAAGTGCATGGCGCAGATCAACGCCAGCTACGAGAAGGTGCTCAGGACGCGCAACTTCGACAAAAGCTCGTCGTCAACAGCATCGTCCGTCGCCCTCTGAGTATTTCGTGGTACTGGCAACGAGCGCAACGAGCAATCTTGCCCTGCATTACTCGCTGGGGCCCATCCAGTCCAGTGGCGACGGAACTTCGTTTGATGTCGGAATAGATGGATTCTATCGCTTTGTGGTGTCCGCCATGCTGGCATGTACTGACGTGGTGTATTTCTTCTGCTTCTTTAGGTTGGAGACATGCATGAAATGGAGTGTGAGTGAATGCATAAGGATGTCAGTGCTACTTACTGAACTGTGATGTATCGTTGAGCTTCGCGTTTGTTGGCTTGCTTCCCCGCCCCAAACAGACGGAGCAGTGCGTCGCGCTTCCTCGTGCGCTGAGGCTTCTTCACGAGTCGTTCGTAGGCCGAGGTGGTCGCCTGGCGCACGGCTGTCTCCTCTTCTGTGGTGGTCCAGAACGACTCGACATTCACGAATCTCGCGACAGGACTGCCAGGCGCGGACAGCGCCGAAAGGGAACTTGACGCACTGGTTCGTAGGTCATCCTGACTTTCGAGCGCCTCCAGCGCTAGACCAACGGCGTCCACCCGACGTGTCGGCTTGACATTGCGTGATGTTTCTGCGGGATTGCCGCGAATCGAGAACGTTGGAGGGTGACTTCCGCCGTAGGTCAGCGGTTTGTACGGAACGAAGCCGTTGCGACCACCGCGCAGCGGTTGCACCGCCAGATAGGCCCAGAGTGACAGCCTCAAGCCGTGATGTGGGTCGAAGACACGAGCGAGCTTAGTCTTGTCCACGTCACAGCGCATCGCCTCCAGTGGGAGGTTGGCGTAGAAGGCCTTGACCGCAGCGGTGACTGCCCGTTCTGGATTGAATGTGGCTGCTAGCGCCTGCGCTCTCTCTCGGATGCCTGGCTTCAGCAGCTCCTGGAAAGTCGAGGCCAAAGACTCCACCGTACAGCTCTTGCAGTTGATGGGCGGCAGACCTACTTGGGCGCGTTCACACAGGTGTGCCACGAAAAGCTGCGATGGATGCGAGCCACACACACTGACGGGTCTGCCTGCCGCCAGAGCTTCAGCCGAGATGTCGGCCTCCCCCCAATGGATCGCGGCGGTCACCTCTCGGAGCAGGCGTGCGTACGGCAGGTCGCTGGCAATCTGGTAGACGCAGGCGGAGCGATACGGGACGCGCTGCTCATCGCCAACCTCGCGAGTTTGGAAGATGATGCGCATCTGCTGCTCTTGCTGGTTAGCAGCGACAGCAGCGTCCACTTTCCGAAGCAGCTCGTCGAGTTCGCTTGGCGTCACGTTCCGTGTGGAAACGCCAAAGTAGATGACTGGCACATTTGGCGATCCAAAGGCAAACTCGGCCAACGCCTTCGGCCACTGGTAGCGCTTGCTTTCTCTCTCGCGCTTCTTCCGGTTCTTCTTGCTGAATCCGTCGCCGTCGCCCAGTGTCACGTGCCCAACCACCGCCAGCTCCATTCCCCAGTCCAGCGGCTTGGGCAGCAGCGTCGGGTTCCATAAGTACACGTGTGGAATCTCCCTCTCCACCAGAGGATTGGGTCTTTCGCAGCGGATCGGGAGCCCGATGAACGCGCGAAACTGAGCCAGCACTTCTGCCACGCCGCCGTGCCACAGTGTGGTGTCAACGACGCCATGCGACACGTAGTTGCTCTGACGGAACCCTGTGGTCGCCGGCTCACGACCCGAAATGGAGCTGAGGATGTGCGGGAAGGCGAACGTTGGCGACAGTGGCTCCAAGCTGGCGCACTGCACCGGGATCCCAAGACGCTCCGCGACGTGCACGTGGCCAAGCAGCAGCGGGTGCCACAGCAGCGAATCAGCGCGGAAATGACCCCCGGGGATGTTGGTGCCGCCGCCGTGAGGGTCCGAGCCGTATGCCGCTGGCCACAGCGAGTAAATGAGCTCCTTGAACGTTTGGATAGCGCCCACGCCCGCGCGTCCTGGAGGTGCGGCGTTTGCGGCGTCCTGGCACTTGCGCAGATAGATCGCAAAGTCCTGAATGCTCTCCGGGGCCCCCGCCAGAGGGTAGAACTCGAGACCGCGCGCCATAATTTCGACCCGGAAGCGTTCATTGGCGGCAAGACGCACGCGATGGCCCTGGGCCTTGAGTTGTATGCCGATGGCTACGAACTGCTTCACGCCGTTGTTCCACGTGCCCACGGCTGCAAGGCAGATGTTCATGCCTGGCACAGGTAACCTCGAGTCTGCCTTCAGCATCCACATAGCCTTTTCCTGCTGGAAGGAGGAGAAGGCCTCCCACTCGGCAATGGCCAGGGCGCTCACCTCATCGGCAGCTTCGCTGGGTACGTCCACGTTCATTTCCACCGTCCCGAGCGAGGTGAGGCGGGCTGAACGGACAGCGATGGGGGGCTCCTTGGACTCATCCGCGCCAATGTGTTCGACGTCCGTGCTGCTGCAGGTCGTGTCCGTATCGAGCATGCTGCTGCCGTTGCTGGTGAAATAGCCGTTGCTGGAACGCTGCTGCGCGGCATTGGGCGACTTCTGCTGTTCATCCAACGCCTGGACCCAGCCATTGGTGGGGAAAAGCATCCCCTCCTGTTTGACTTGGAGCTTCTCGACCTTTTGCGCCTTCAAAAGTGCTTCATACTGGGCGCAGTACCGGCGCTTATCGGACTTGGGCATGCGCTTCAGCATCCTCTCGCGGTCATGGCGTCGCGCGAACAGCACAATGTCCACGGCGTTGGGACCGAGCGCTGAGCTGTACGTGTCAGCGAGCCCGTTCTCCGCCCCCAGAGCCGTCATGAGCCGTTGGTCGAACACCGTGCCCTGCTTACGATGGCCTTCCTCCCGGTTCGCGTTTTTGTGGCCTGTGGCCACGTGGTCCGCGAAGAGAACGGCTCCGTGCACTGGGCGCACAAGGAAGTAGCCCACGCCTTTCGCTGCGCCTGTGACTGCGCCAACCACGCCGTGCTTAGCGAACCCTTTGGCTGGCTGCACGAAGATATCCGCAACGCCGCCGGCCACCTCGTGGAAGAAGGCGCCAGTGCCGGCAGCCGCGCCTGTCAGCAGCGAGTCGGGGCCGCGTGCCGAGTAGTCGACACTGTGGTAGCGCACGAGCTTCTTGTGGCGGTTCTCCGGACGCGCGCTTGTGATGAACGCGCAGCGGTCGCAGAGCTTGAGTCGGTCGTGAACACTCCACTGTATGGCGATGCGTTGGTGGTCCAGATCGCACCACATGTCTTGCGTCGGCAGGTGGCGGTAGAAACTGCGCACAGCCTCCCCAGCGCCGTCTTCCTGCCGCATGATATCCCGCAGCGCGAGAGCGCGCGCTCGAAGCTCGGGGCTTGCGAGCCCCTCGAAGGCTCCTCGCAGTCTCTCAGTAGTAAGCTGTGCGATTGGGCAGGGGGGAACGCCGACGCAGGCGTCGACAACTGCTTGGCCCCAGAACGGCTGGTCGCCGAAGAACGGCACGATGAAGGTGGGCTTGCCAGCAAGCAGCCCGGCCGCGGTAGTGCCTGCGCCACCGTGGTGGACAACGGCAGACACCCGCGGCATGAGCCAGTCGTGAGGGCAGTTGCCCAGGAAGAAGACGTTGCTGGGGATGTCAAGGTCGCCAGCCATGTCGCTCCAGCTGGATTGGATCAGCACGCGCACGTTGGCCTGCTGCGCCGCCTCGATGATCATCTTGGTGGTCGCCAGTGGGTCTGCCAACACCATGGAGCCAAAGCCGACGAAGATGGGGCCTCCGTCGCTCCCCAGGAAGGCCTCGAGCTCGCGTGACGGGTTGTACGTGGAGCTGGCCTCTTCCAGCGTCACCGTGCCAATGACGTCGTAGAGATTTCCCCAGTCGGCTGGCTTGGGCACGAGCCTGGGACTCCACATGAAGGCGTGCGGGATGGCCAAGTCCAGCAGCAGATCGCGGCCGCCGTCTCCGCTGCGGATCTTGCGCAGCTTGAGCACCTTCGTGCGGAAAGCATTCACGATCCCTTCCGTGCCCTGCCACATGAGCAGGTCCACCAGTTTGTACGAGATGAAGTTTTTCTTCTGCCACTTGCCTGTGTACGGCAGATTGGACAGCGGGTGCGGGAACGCCATCGTGGGGACCCAAGGCTGCGGGAACATGATGTGCAGTGGCACGCCGAGGCGCTCGGCCACGTGGATGTGACCGTAAGACACGGGGTTGGCGATGATGGCTTGCGCTCGAAAGGGCGCGCCGGGCACGCCCGCCCCGTTTCCGTCTGGGTCGATTGCCGACACCGCGGGCCACGTGGAGTTGAGGATCTCGTTGATCATCTCTTTGTTGCGTGGCACATCCTTCGTCAGCGTCTCGAGCTTGGTTGGGATGAGGTGGCCGCCCGTCTTCACCATGTAGGCCGCCAGCTCCTTGGGGTCGCCGCCCAGTGGGTAGAACTCGACACCGTGACCCATGACAAAGTCGCGGTACACGGCGTGGGTGGCCAGCCGCACGCGGTGGCCGTCCTCCTGCAGCCGCTGGGCGATCGCCAAAAACGGCTGCACGTCTCCCCGTGTGCCCACGATCAGGATGCAGATACTCATCAGCGGCGGCGACGAGACCTTCGACGCTCCAATGCCACTGTCTCTTGACCACTTGTCTGCGTCTTGTGGCTCGTGGTCTTGGGCGTCAAGCACTTGCAGCTGGGCCGAAGGCGAATGTTTGAGCAGCTCCAGATCGATGTCCTCCTCCGCCGCGAACTCCAGTTGGATGTGACCATCGGGCCTGTGAACCGCGACCCCCGCCGCCTCGAACCCCCCCAGCTCGGCGCCACGCAGCGATCCCGTCCTGACTGCCGTATCGTCGATAGTGGCAACGGGCGCGTTGCGATGCATTGGGCCCCTGGCTGCTACGACCGTCGACAGTTGACGCGATTGACGCGGATGGGAGTCGGCCGGCCGAATGGCGAATGCGAAGCAGACGTCTCCTCCGGGGGAGATATATTAATAGAGACAGGCTGGGGAGCAAGGCGGCGGCGGCGGCGGCGGCGGCGGCGGCGGAGTGCTGGCAATCATCAGGCGCGCTGCGCTTGCGCTATTTCCGGTTGATGCGTCGGTCTGGCTGAAAATATGGTGGTGTAAACACTCCGTCTGTTTGATTGTCAGTCCGTCGAGAGACGGTGCTTCTACCGTTTGAACGTAAAAACACGAGTTTTCAATATAGCGCTTTATTCTTAGCTGTTTATACATATTGTCTGTTTAAACAGAGATGGAGTATACTATCTGTGTTTAAACTATTCGTATTTAGAAACGGAGTTGAAACAATTTCTGATGAAATAGAAGTTACAAACTCGTGCTGTGTGTAATGTAAAAAACACACAATTAAGTTTGGATCACGTCCATATCTTGCCGCTTTCGCACTTAACGAGAGTTCGGAGCTGAAGCGGCTCAGCGGCGACTTCGTGGCATTCGGAACGAGGCGACGCAAGCGACAGCAAGTGCAGGCGAAGCTGAGCGAGATGAGCGCGCCGTGGCTGTCCAAGCTCAAGGGGCTGGACGCCTACCCCAAGACCATCGACGAGTTCAAGGTGCGCACGCTGCAGGGCGGACTGTGTACGTACCGCTGTGCCTGTGCCTCCCTCTTTCAATCCCCTGCTCTGCCTGCCTGCGTCCCCTTACGCTGGCTCTGGTGCCTCCGCAGTCTCGCTGCTGGCCTTCCTCTGCATCTCGCTGCTGCTCGTGTCGGAGGTGGGCTACTACTTCGCCACGGACACGGTGGACAAGATGGTGGTGGACGGCGGCCGCAACTCGATGGTCTCCATCAACTTCGACGTGGAGTTCCCAAGGTGCGTGTCTGTTGACTGGCTCCGTTGGCGGTGGAGTTCTCCCGCCACTGACTTCTCGCTGACTGCAATCGGTTGAATAGGATGCCGTGCGCTGTCGTAGCCGTGGAATCTGCCGACATGGCTGGCGCCGTCCAGGTAGAAACGCAGCGTACTTACCATGCAGCGGACGACTGGGAGGGGCGGAGGATCTAAGTGCGGACCCTTTGGACCTTTGCGTTGGCAAACAGCACGACATTGAGCACAACATCGAGAAGATTCCGCTGGACAGAAACGGACAGGCGATGACGGAAGGCATGCGCGACGTGGTGGGTGTCGCTGCTTGGGTTGCGATGGGGGTCTTGTGTTGGGGGAGGGACTAACTGATGCGCATCACTGATGATACCAGATGGGCGGAGCGCTGACGAACCACACGGATCTGCACGAGGGCGAGACGGACAAGTGCGTTCGGCGTTGCTATGACTAGAGACAGTGGGAGTCCACGTAACTTACAAGACGCTCTCGTGTGTTTCCTGCAGACCTGCGTGCGGGACTTGCTACGCTGCTGGCGAGCCTGGAGAGGTACCGAGCGGGCTCTCTCTGTGTTGGGATTGAACAGCCAGAAGCTGGCTCTGACACGTCTCTCTGCTGCTGCTCCGCAGTGCTGCAACACGTGCGACGAGGTGAAAGCCGCCTACGCCCGCAAGAGCTGGATGATGCCGAGTCTTCACACCATCACGCAGGTACGCCTGGTACCAATGACACTGCCGTTCCTTCAGCCTGGAGACCTAACAGCTGGATGCTGATGCTGCAGTGCCAAGAGGACGAGATCGAGAAGGTTCTACGTGGAGAAGTGAACGAAGGCTGTCGGATCAAGGGCTCGCTCGTCGTGTCCAAGGTATCCGACCTGCACTGTCCTCCGATCCTGCAGAGTCGACCAGGCTCCTTCTTTACTGACTGGTTCCTTCGTGGCAGGTTGCGGGCAAAATGTACTTTGCTCCTTCCAAGTACTTTCGCTCCGGGTACTTGTCTGCGCAGGATCTGGTGGACGCCACCTTCAAGATCTTCGACACGTCGCACACGATCCATTCGCTGGCCTTTGGCGAGGCGTATCCGGTAGGGTTTGTGTGGTATACCGGAGCTGCTGGAGGTCGTGAGCTATTCACTTATTCTATCGCGTATGCATATGTCTGCACCGCACCCGCGACCATCAGGACATGAAGAACCCTCTGGACAACCGTCGCAAGATGCTCCCCGACGAGTGGGCCCGCGGCTCCTTTCAGTACTTCCTCAAGGTGAGCCAGCTTCCTACGCGGGGAGGTTGCCGAGGGGGAGGCAATACTGACCGACAGCTTTCGTGCAGGTGGTGCCCACGGAGTACACGTTCCTCTCGGCCAGTCGCATCGTCACGAACCAGTTTTCTGCCACCGAGCACTTCCGCCAGCTCACTCCTGTGAGCGACAAGGGACTCCCGAGTACGTCGCTTAATCTGCAGCCCCCAGCGTTTTCTGCAGCTGCAATCGCTGACCCTGGAGCTAACCGTTGGGTGTCTGTGCTGCAGTGGTGTCGTTCGGCTACACCTTCTCGCCCATCATGTTCCGCATCGAGCAGTACCGCGTGGGCTTCCTCCAGTTCCTCACGAGCGTCTGCGCCATCGTCGGCGGCGTCTTTACGGTGCGTCCGTCCTGCTGGCGGCTCTGTTGTTGCCCAGGTTGATGTCAGCAATGCGCGTTACTTACACGCCGCTGCGCGATTGGCTCCACTCTGCCCACAGATTCTCGGCATCATGGACTCGGTGGCGTTTGGGCTGCTGAACAAGACAGGCCACTCTCCGCTGCTATAAAAAGCTGCTGAGTTTCCCATGCAAGTGCTACTCAATGTGAGGTCTGAGGTCTTTTGGTCGATGGTGTTGCGTTCAACTGCGTCGGTTCAGTCACCCCTTCGTTGCCCACTGCCAGTTGGATTGATCCAGTCGCCAGGAGGCGGGAGGACTTCCATGGCTGAGCCTGCGTCGTCGCCTTTGCCTCCTCTAGAGCAGTGGAACCTGGCTGTGGTTCTCGTGCTGTGTGGGCTGTTGGGGTGGATGCTGCGACTGCTGCGATTGCTGCTCACCTTCCTAGAAGCCCGCTTCGCGATCCAACAGGGGGCGGTAAGTCCCGAGCACTCAGTTCGTGCTTTGTGTGTACATGAATGCAATTGCGTTTGGGGCCTTCTGGGCTGCTGCTGCTGACGTCAGTTCAATCCTGATGGCTGTCCAGGTTCTCCACTTGAAGGGCTTGGGCGCGAGGTACCATGCCGTAGAGGGGCCCTCTTAGCCGCTCTCAAAGCGAGCCAGCTAACCCTGTTTGTTGCCCATGTCCACCCCACTCCTCGCCAGCTTGCGGGTGCTTCAGCATGCGTCCATGTGGCATTTCCACCAACTACTGCGCACGCAGCTGCAAGCTTCCTCCACTCCGATGAGGCGCGTCCTGGTCCCCTTCGAGGTCGTCACGTCTTCGCTCCGACTCGAGTCCGTTAGCGAGCAGCCGCATACAGAACCGTGTATCGTCGTCCAGGTCAAGGCGGACAAGGCTTGTGTGGTGCAGATCTTCTGGGGCGTCAGGGCGGACGCGCTGCAATCTGCCTGTCGAATCGCTGCGAGCGAATCTCAACAGAGTCCGCTGCGGCGGCGACGACGAAAGCGGCGCGACGCCGCTCTGCAAGTCCAGAAAACCCTCCGCGCGGTGTGCTCCCTGCCGGAGAAGTTCAACCACCTGCGTCGCCAGAACGCGCCCCACCAACTGAACGACGACGATGTGGAGACGGAGGGGCGAGAGGCAGCCCCAACGGAGCAGATGGAGCTTTCTCTGGCCGGCCTGTTCGTGGGGGACGACGCGTTTCGGAGGTGCTCGACAATGGAGAGGTAGGAATCGGTCTGGGGTCTTGGTTTTGTGCAGTGATTCCTGTCGCATGCAGCTGCTGAACTGCTTTGTTGGGCGTCTAGGAGAGAGCACGAGGGCCAAGAAGAATACATGGCGGCGATGTCGAGTGAAGAGTTTGCAGACGCGTACGCTGGAGAAGCGATCCAAAGCGTTATCGCAGAGACCGACAGTGGCGAGGCCTCGCGCATGGCCTTGAGCCCCGTCCCTACGACTTCTACCGACGCTCGGCGGTATGCCTGTGTGATCGCCATCGGGTCGTCCGCCTTGTTCGGACCTGCTGCGGAGACGAGGAGGCTCACTGCTGGATCGAGGAAGGCAACTCGGTCGAAGGACGAGGAGGAGGAGGAGGTGATCTGCCAGTGCGTGGCCATCGACCTCCTTCCCACACCAGCCAGGCACGGCTGCTCTCCGGCGGTCGTGAAGAGACTCAACTTCACCGCATCGCATGTCTACAGTCCGCAGGTACGAGCTGTGGGGCCAACCTCGCTTGTGTGGCTGTGCTAATCGCGTCGCGTGGACTCGGTAGGAAATCTTCGGTCGGGATCGCAGCCCTACCGGCGGCGAGTGCGTCATCTGCCTGGAAGGAGCGTCGAGCGTGATTCTGCTCCCGTGCCGCCACTTGTGCGTCTGTCGTGTGTGTCTGGAGGAGATCGAGCAGTGCCCCATCTGTCGAGCCAAGTTCTCCACCTACGCGGGCTACGACGACGCGTCACCCGGCGACTCCCCCACCACGACAGGTTCCGATCCGCAGCGAAGCGCGCTTTAGGAGCGAGTTCGGCCCGTGTGGCGTACAGGGCGAGGCCAGCAGCTCCAGCCATTCGGCGGCCCTTTGCCCCGTGGAGGTCGCTCGCATTGGCTCGACAACTTCAATGTGCTGTCAGCTTCTCCAATTGGCTAAAATGCAGGATGGAGGCGATTTCTTATTGGGTATTTACAACCAAAGGTCTCTCCCGATTCGCACCTTTCTCGCCTCGTGGTTGGCTGTAAATGCGTATTTTAACGCGCCAGATTGGCTCATTAACCGGCGAAACAACCGCAAAGCAACCGCTTGCTGGGCAATTCCCGCCCCTCCGTCGCCATGGCCGCGTACGACGCGCTGTCGCTGGCGCAGGCGACGCAGCTGTACCTGCTGGTGGGGATGCTGGGGATGCTGGTGTACCTGCTGCTCCTGCTCTCCTTCTTCCTGGTGCCCAACATCAAGGCGCAGCACCCGGCCGCGAACCTCGTGGTCTGGCACGCAGGCTGCGGCTTCCTCGCGTCCCTGGGCTTCGTGGCCGCCTACGCGGCGGGCCCGGATGCCAGCCACTGCGTCTTCCTGGCGCCCTACACGCAGTTCTTCCTGCTGGCGGGCGGCGCTTGGTACCTCATGCTGGCGCTGGACCTGCTGGTGGCGCTGGTGAATCCGTGGATGGGCTACTCGTGCAAGTCCTGGGCCTACCACATCATGTAAGCGCTCTCTCCTGTCCAATCGCCAATCGGCTGGCCCATGACTCATTCCTGACTGCTTCACTTGCACCTCTAGAGTCTGGAGCGGCAGTGCGTTGTCGGCGCTGCTTCTGTACCAGCAGCGGCTCTTCGGGCTCTCGCCACTCAACATTTGCTGGCTGCAGCGCACGGAGGACCCGCTGGCGGTGAACGGAGCCAACTGGCTCTTCCTCTTCGGGGGTGTCGTGGGCATCTGCGTCCTGTCGCTTGGGGTGCTGCTCTTCGCGAGCTTCCGCTTCGTGCGCCGCCAACTGGACGTCACGTACCGCACCAAACGCCGCAACCTGCTGCAGTACTACCGCTACCTGCTCATCTTCGCCGGTAACTGGGCGACGTGCGGCGCGCTGTACTACGCGGCCTATCGCCAGCAGTTCCACGGCAGGATGGCCAAGCACTTCGAGCTGGCCCTCGCGCTCGTCTTTGGCTCGTACCCGGTGCTGCTGTTGGTCGTGTGGGTGGTCAACACTGAGTTGTACCAGAACCGCTCGAGCGAGAACAGCCTGTCCAAGTTCGAGCGCGAAGCCGAGGGCTCGTCCAGTACGGAGCACTTCAGCGCCGCGTTACGGAAGGATCTGATGCGCTACACGACCGCTGGCATCCGCTGCAGCATCAGCGAGTCTCCCGCTGACAGCCTGCGGTCGCCTCTGCTCAGCCTCACGCGCGACCGCTTCTCCCCCGTGGATCGTATCGCCGCGCTGTCGTTTCTGCAGCTGGAAGAGGGCGACTCGGCTGGTCTGTACCACGAGAAGAAGCGGCTGGCCACCACGGTCTACAACGGCGAGTATCGGTACTACGAGAAGCTAGGCTTCACCGACTATGCGCCCAAGGTCTTCCAGAACATCCGCGAGCTCTGCGGCATCGACAACGATATGTACGAGCAGTCGTTTGCAGACACGCTGCTGGAGCGCGCGTCCGAGGGCAAGTCGGGCATGCTGTTCTACTTCTCGAGCGACCGCAAGTACCTGGTGAAGACCATGACGAAGAAGGAGCACTCGTTCCTGCTGGAGGTGCTCCCGCTGTACCACCAGTACGTGCTGAAGCAGCCCAACTCGCTCTTGTGTCGCTTTCTGGGCTGCCACTCGATGCAGCTACCCGTGGGGTGGAACAAAATGTTCTTCGTCGTGATGGAGAACGTCTTCTCGGACGGACCGGTGGACGAGCGGTACGACCTGAAAGGCATCTTCCACCAGTCCAACTTCCGGTACCAGGAGGGGGTCCCGACGCCAGTGTCAAGCGAGTGGAGCCAGCGAGGGGGGGACGAGCGCAGCGGCAAAGACGAGGAGGGGATGGAGCAGGTGGAGGAAGACGACGCCGCGTCCAGCGAGAACCAAAGCGTGGAGGCGGAGATCCGGTATGTGACGGAGACGCAGCCGTTGCTTCAACGGGGCAGTTCGCGTCCTTCGCTCCGGTACGACAACGACTTTGTGACGCGTCGCGCCTCGCTTCGGGTGACCCCCACGACTCGTGCGAACCTCCTGGCACAGGTGACGAGCGACTGCGGCTTTCTGCAGGAGCTGGGGATCATGGACTACAGCTGTCTGCTGGGCATCCGACACTACAGCCAACGGATTGAGCCCGAGATCTTGGACAACCTGGCGCACAACGCCGTCGTGTCCGCGAATCAGAGCACCGTGTACTACCTGGGCTTCGTAGACATCCTGCAGCACTACAACATTGGGTGGAAAATGCAGCACTGCTTGCTGGCGGCCGTGGTGGACAAGCGGAAGATCACGGCGTTGCCCCCTGCGGAGTACGCGCTGCGCTTCCTCAACTTCATCCACGAGTACCTGCTGCGGGACCCGGAGGGCTCCAATATCCGCTCGTACGGGAGTGTCGGGTACACACCACCCGCCTCATCCGTCAGCCACCCGTTGCTATAAATACAGAGCGTTCGCTACTACCGGTGAGGAGCGAGTGCCTGGGTAGATTGGTAGACAGACAGACTCGCATCGCCTCAGCCGAGACCGCCGTGGGGTGCAGCGCGCGATGGACGGGGAGTTGCAGCGTACGCTTAGCGAGTTATGCACCGACCTCTTCTCAGTCGCCGCCTTGGAGGATTGCAACGCGATCTTGCAGTCGCTCGCTCTGCTGGCGGAGGCTTTCCCTCAGGCGCAGACGTTGCTCGGAAGACTGCTCAACCAGAAGGAAGAGCTGCGAGTTCGGCCCCGGAGCGGCCCCACTTCCAAACTCTCTGTTTTGTCGAGGAGCTTCCTGTACCAGAAAGAAACAGCCCGCAGTGCGGTGTCTCTGTTAGCGGCGTTGGCCAATGATAGCGCTCGGAATCAGCGACGTATCGTCCAGAGCGTCACTGGCGTCAAGTTGGCACGTGACCCCAGCAGATCTGGCAGCAGCCATCAGAGCACTCGCGCCTCCAGTCACACTCTCTACGCCCTGACTGTTCCAGCTGACGTGACAAACACCTATCGACAGTGGCGGAAGCGCCAGCGGGAGCTGCAGGGCTGTCGGCTGCCCAATGGCTCACCACCTACGCGAGATGGAGTCCCCATGCCGTGCAACTGCGACGAGTGCCTTGGAGCCGAGCAATTGCTCTCCACTTGGCAGCAGCATTTCCACGATCTGTCTCGATGGACTCGGGGCCTTGAGGGTGGAGAGCAGTCTGAAGACAAGCGCTCTGCTGAAGACAGCGTTCCCCTATCGTCTGAAGCCTTTCTCCGTGTCTTCCTCGCAGACTTTCACATGCTCACGTGCACAGTAGGAGAGGCAATCAGCAAGAGGGAGGAAGCCAGCAGTCGTTACGCCAGCGCACCCTACAAGAGCCCAGGCCTGATCTACTACTTCGTTTCGCCAGAAGAAGCCGCCGCGACGCCATCGGCAGCACCGCCGCACTTCGACCCCCTCCACCACCTGAGTGCGATCGCGATCGCGGCAGAAATCGACGTTTCGGGTGAGAGAAGAGCACGCATTGAGCCAGAACGTGATGTCATACGCGACGAGAACTCGTTGTCGACATCGCTGAACCCACCGGATTTCTCCATGCAGGAGGTTCTCCTCTTCTCAGGCCCAGCAGACATTGGGTCGTGTGTGGCGCATGTTGCTGGCGTCTCCGCTGACGATGAGGCGAGGCCATTTCCTCTGTCGGACCCCCACGAGAGTCTTCTTGATGATTTTGTCCGTCTGGGCGACCGATACGGTGGCCTCGTGCGTTGCGACCAACTCATGGAGCACGTGAGCGATGACAGCATCCAATTCCATGCTGCGCAGTTGCGGCACGTGCTCGCCCATATCCTGTCGTACTGTCACGAAGAGGATCTCATTCCCTTGTGTGCATGGCAGCGTTGGTTTTGTCAGTCGAGTGCTGCGAAGCAAACCCACGATGAAGAGCCCATGCCACCGCAAGCAGAACCCTTCGAGGCTGCATCGCCTCGCTGGGAATGTAGCATCGTCATGACCGCCAAGTTGCCGACAAGAGTCTTGCAGCTCGACTGCCTTCCTATCACGACCGCCATCACACGTAACCCACACCACTCCTTCTCCGTCCAAATCCCTCAGCACGAGCTTACTGGAGTAAACGACACCGACATAAACACCAGCCTCAGTTTGCTCCGCATATCCGACGAAGCCTTGGCAATGCTACTTCCCCGCTGCTGCATCTGCTTGTGTGAAAGCCTCGATGCACACCCCATGGCTAATTCAGCGATATATCTACGGCCAAGCTCACCTCCCGAAGTGTTGCAAGCCCCTACTCTGGAAACCAACGAC
The DNA here is from genome assembly GCA_001712635.2 of Nothophytophthora sp. Chile5. Classification (NCBI taxonomy): domain Eukaryota; phylum Oomycota; class Peronosporomycetes; order Peronosporales; family Peronosporaceae; genus Nothophytophthora; species Nothophytophthora sp. Chile5. The sequence continues at coordinate 33,099 of MBAC02005384.1, forward strand.
GAAAGTGGTGCACATGTAGAGGCGGGGGAGGCGCTGAACCAGGACACCACCGTTCAGCTGCCTCTCCCTGGGCTGTCCTCTCAGGCAAAGCAGATCCTCGATCGGCTTGAAGCTGAAGTGTCAATGGAAAAGGCTGCCACATTTTCTACCGACGGGGTCAAAATCATTCTCGAGAAGCTTGCAAAGGTGATCGCGAACTGCAACGAACGAATCTTTTTTCTCTCCACGGCAACGCACCAAGATCGCACCCGGGTCGCCCCGGAGGCACATCGTGCAGCTGCGATCGCCCGTTGCCGCCACTGCCGCGACCTGCTCATCCAGCTTGGAAAAAAGCTCACACTGCAGACGAAATCGCTCAATCCTTCGGCCCGAATCTCACAGAAAAGGTTTACGCATGTACAGAAGACTTTGCGTTCCTCAATCAGCGACACATTGATACACAGCCACAGCTTCGACGCGTGGGAAACGCCTGATGTCCGCGTGGAGAAATTGCACTTGAGCCATCGCGAGTGGGCCAGTGGCTTCCCAGACGCCGCATTTTATCAGGAAACGGAGGGGCGTCAGCGCGAGAACAGGCGAACACAATTGCAGCTCAGTCGGAAGTTGATGCTCCAGCAGCAGCAGAAGGCGAAAGCGCAAACCTGAGCGAAGCAGGGCGGCTGTTTTTCACATTTCCTTCTTCGTCCAATCGCCAAACATGTGCTGGTAATCCTCCAGTTGCCTCTGCGCCATGTCATCCCAACCCAGCCAGCACACAAGAGATCTCGTCAGAAGAGCAACCTCAGAGGCAAAGCGGGGCTGCGGCGTCTACCTTGAGCTGGTTGTTTTCTTCGAGCAAGCGGAGATAGGTCACTGCCTGGTTGTCCGTCTGGCGCTTCAGTGCTCTTTACAGCGAAAGGAAAGAGAAGTAATGAGGAAAAGAGTTTGCGGAGTCTTCACAGCCCTGCAATGCAATGCGGCACAGGATTCGGGGGCACGCACTCGAGTTCAACGTCTCGCTGCTGCGCCTCGCCCACCGCGCCGCGGAGACAGAGCTCCAGCCCGCGCGCGTAGGCGTCAGCCGCCTTCCTGTAGGACGCCATGCCGTAGAGCGCCTTGCCCTTGCGCGAGTACGTCTTCGCCCACTCGGGGTCCAGCGCGATGGCCGCATCCGCGTCCGCCTTCGCCGCCTCGAACTGGCCCAGCGCGCAGTAAGCAGCCTGCGTTCGCACACGTTATCAAGTCTAGCGGGTGAGTATCGTGCACCAGCAAGCGCGGGTAGAATGAGCGGCCAACGCACCGAGCGGTTGCTGTGCAGCGTGGCCGTGGGCTGCAGCTCGATCCCCAGCGAGTACTCGCGGATGGCCGCCTCGAAGTCCTTCTGCTTGAAGAACTCGTTCCCTCGGCTCTTGCATCGCGAATCGTCCCCCAGCGATGGCGCGCTGCGGCCCTGTGGGGTGGAGGCCGACAGCGAGGCGCTCACAGTGGAGGCGGCGGGCGCGGGGGAACCAAAGAGCCACTCCATGACGCTTGTCCTGTCCTGGCTTCAAACGTTCCGCGCAATCTTCAAGGACAAAATAGGGTGGGGCAGTGTACCGATCGGCAACGTTACCTGAAAGTGGTTCCAAACCGGATACACAGAGACGGCCAAAAATATTGTCAAACACGGTGACGGCAGTCCGTCCCAAGGTAAACCCGGGTTGCTCACATGCAGCAATGGTAAATGGCCATCAACACACACAGGCCAATACATGGCCAAGGTACTGGCAGTCAATCTATAGCAACCGTGCTGACTGCTGCTTGACAATTTGAATTGAATTGTGTTAGAACCGGAGTCTGGAAAATCCAAAAGATGCATGACACTTGGGGTGCCAAGATGCTCTTGCGTATTCATGCCGATGTACTGATGTAAGTGCGAGTCTGGTTGATGCTTGCTGTTGTAGACACCCTTGGAATTATGCGGTATGCAAAGTGAGCAGTTGCAAAGAACCGCGACAGCGTCAGCGAAGTTGATGCTGTCAGCGGTGGCTGGAGCTTGGTGGTGATGCTTGAAGTGTCGGCGAGCAAGAGAAATCCCCACACAATCTTCGGACGTCGAGCCCAACAGCATCTATCTGTTGAACCGCCACTCTATGGATCACCAGGACACTGTAATGCACCTCACTCAACCCACGCCTTAATATTTCGCTAAACCGCGCTGCCAAACCGACTTCGCTAAGCCATAGGGTCAGACCCTGATCAGTTCGGTGAGTTCCCAACGCTCTTCCCTTATCAACCACTTGATTTGATCTCGACCGAGTCCAAAACGTAACTGAGAACCAGATGACACAAAAGGACCGCCGAGCGCTCTTCTGACTAGCCTATGCTAAATGTTAGCCTAAGCATACACCGACGAACTGCAACCCCCCCCCCCCCCCCCCCCCCCCCCCCCCCCCCCACCCCCCCCCCCCCCCCCCCCCCTCAAATCCTCGCTCGGAGATTTTCAGCCATTCGTCGAATCTTCGTTGTTTCTTAGACCTTGCGCCACCCATTGCCGTCGCCCACCCGTCGAATCGCCGCTTATTATGTTGCAGGCTCTGGCATGCCCTCACGCCCTCATGCCCTCGATTTTCTCCGCACTCGTCGCCTCTCCGTGCCTCGCCCGCGATCTTCCACTTCGCATGCCTATTTAAAATCGTCCACGTCTCATTCTGCACCCGTAGCCATTAGAACTTACCATTTTCACCGATCCAGCCACCGTCCTTCGCACCGCTCTTACCCGCTCTTGTCGTCACTCTTCCGTGAGGTCGACACGAATGACACCTGCCGCTTTGACTGGCCTCCAACCTCTGTGACGTATTGTCACACTACACCGGTATGCAGGGGTTCCCAGTGGAGGACTTCCCGCTGGCTTTTATTTCACCCAGGATTAAATTGAGGACACTGGAAGTTCAGATCTATAACGTTACTTGTTATCTTATATTGAAAAATGCACACTCTAAGCAAACCAAATTATTACCGTGTGCGTTGCTTGCACAGAAGACATTCACTCTGCGTAATGTAATGCATTACATCAATGCACAACCAAATTATCCCTGCGCTATTAATAGGCTCAGCTTTGCTCTGAAGAGAATCATCCGATTTGAAAGGAAATTATGTTGCTAGGGTCAGATCTACTGCGTTCTCGCAGTGTTATTCACGCACGGAAATAAAACTGCGAAACGCATCATTCAGATCACAAATTTAGGCGTTGTCGGGTGGATGTAGTTGAATTAAGTTGACCGATTATACAAGGATTAGGGTAAATTGTGTGTGTCCCGGAATAAAAGTCTGCACAGTAACGCCAAAAAAGAATTGATACTTTATTTACTACGGCACCGTTGGAGGTCACGATTTTTTTACCCTATCCCTTCTCCGAAACAGCACTTGTACAGGATCCAAAATCACTATTTCCCATGATTTGAAAGATAATATAAATTTTGTGCAGTGCCCCGCGTCTTATCTCGCACGCATAATCTCGCATTTCCGCCGTCGTTTCCTTGCGATTCTAGACCTGCCCGCGGCCGGGAGTTGTAGCCGCTCGAAACCGCTTGGAGGGCGTCCGGTGGTTGAGCTATATGGTTACGCAGACAACAGCAGTCACGCCAGCGCAGCAAACGGCATTCAAACCAGCAGTTGAGGCTTCGGCGCGCCCAGTCGAGCTTACGAGACTTCGCAGCAGCCCCGTATCGCCAAATCGCTTGGCGAGCCTCCCTTAGTCGACTGCAGCAGTCGTTGCGCCGTGGAAGGGCCGTCCGCGTTGTCATGCAATCGATCTCGCAGCCCTCGTGCCTTGGAAGCGCCGTCCGAGTCACCACGCGCCCGTTCTTGCAGTCTCCGAGCAGTCGAAGAGCCGCCAGAGTCACCACGTGCGCGTCGATGCAGTCCAGGTGCTGTACAAGAACCGTCTGAGTTGCCTTGTAATTTTCGTCACCGTCTTCAACCCGTGAAAGACCAGACTCGGTCGCATTCTGGAGTTCGACGGAGTTCACGTTTCACAGACCACACAGTAGACGTCCTGGTCAGCTTAAAGGAAAGACGTCGCTCGGAGTCGCCGGCTGTTCGGCGGAGCAAACCTAACGTCATCAGAGAGTGCTCAAAAAGGAACAAGCGACAGACATCGCATCGCTTACGAAGGGGGGTAGGCGGAGGTGCCATTCTGAAGATCCCAAGGCTGGTGAAGGCGATGATAGAGAGGACTCGGATTTAGAGCAAGCGGATCAAGCCGAGTCCAGTGAATCCAGTGAAGTGAGAGAACCAGAACTTATTTGCGACTCGTCCACGACCGATCCTGGTATCGTAGTGTTGGATGAGCCTGTGCGCGTCGAGCAGCCGATGAAAAGTCACGTGAACTGGGATTCGTGGCCCACGTACGTGCAGAAGTATGCTGCACGCACCTATCAAGTGCTGACTGTCGCTGAGAAGATGTCTGCGGAGGAGCGCAACAAGAGGATCGCCCGAACCAAGAAAGGGACCTATGGCAAAATCGCAATGGTGCCGGCGGCATTCGACCCGTATCAGCGAGTGTACATTTGTACACACGGTTGGATGAAGCGCAAGGACAAGTCCAGAAGCAAAGGGAAGCGACCCCGCCGGTACGTCAGGTTCAATTTTTGTAACGGGGTTACACGGTCAATGACCCAAACGTAACTGGGTTACTGGGTGTGTGGTCACAGAGACTGTATACGGAGGCTGTATACAGCTAAGCGGATATCGCTATACGCCCTGCGGGCCGGAAGTGTATAAAATACACGTGGCGGGCAGGCGGGCAGTGACCAACACTCAGGGTTCCCCGAATCTGGAAGATTCCAGAAGGTTCTTGAACCCACCTTATTAGTGATCCCCTTGAATGCGTGCAACGCCATTCATTTTAGATACATATGACTAAACTATAGAAACCATAGTTTAGGCTACATACTAGCGTAGGAGCGGGCAGCGACAGTTTCTAATTTCAATTCAGTCTTAATTTTGCTTGGAAAAGCATTATGTGTTTATCCCAATAAATACGGGTTTATTAACAGAACCAAAGGTGCAAAGCACTTGGCTTGAGTATAAGCTAGCGACGTCGGAAGAGACTCCGTCACTTTAAAGCTTATTAAGCAAGGAACTTCCTCTGCACATTGTGCGTGTGACGGCCCCGTCACAATTTTGGTTCGTCGCTCAGGCTCAGCAAGGCACAGCGGGTGATTGGAAGGCGGTCGTAAAATTGGGGCGGTTTGTCCACAACCACGCTGTTGGTGCTGAAACCTTCGTGGCCTATCCGTGTGCCCGCTGTGTCAATGACGACCGCGTAGCGGCGCGGGTTGATGGGATGCTCTCTGTTGGAACAAAGCGTTCGCGGATCTACGGTTATCTACTGGATCACGACCAAAACGTGATTATGAGCGATGTGGATAACATGGTGCGGGGACATGCGTCGTCTGTTTTTGGCAAAGACGACAACGACGCGACCACAGCGAAGGTGACTGCATTCGCGGCAGAGAACCCCGAGAATGTGATCAGCACCGACGAGACAAGCGCAGGCGAGACCGGTGTGCTTTCACTGACTTCGGCACACATGCGGCAGATGTTCGCGCGTTTCAGTGAGCTGTTGCTAATTGGCTTCAGCCACAAAACGAATCGGTAAGGGCTTGGATTTGATTAAAATTGTTCATGATGCGTACAAAATGTTGTATTGGACCAACTTGACAGTGTTTACATGCAGCTACAATTACCAGGTGTGCACGTTCATGACCATGAACGAGTATGGAGAAGGTGCGACAGTGCAACACTCGCTGCTCGAAGCCAACAGCGACTGGCACATGGACCGAGCCGTGGATCCTTTCAAGAGAGCGCGCCCACGCGTATCAAGTTTCTTCGTGTAATCATGGAGGATAAGGACACGAACGAGATCTGCGTGCTGCAGAATCACTTCCCAGAAGCTCGCGTGCTTATTTGCCACTTCCATGCAATCAAGTATCTGAATGAAATGCGGAGCAAGTCAGAGTAAGGCGGCAAATCACTGTCCAGCGACAATGCAGCTCAAATTGAAGCAATTGTGCACAAGATGGTATTGAAGATTCAGCCCTCCGAGCTTCCCACAGTCCTCCAGTCGCCACTGGAGATGCGGAATATGTACACAAGAGGTGTTGTTGTTTGTTCAACACGCAACTTGTTCTTCGGCTTCTTGACTTGCCGATAAGATTGGTAAGGTTGGGAGTGACTTCTATCCAGCAGTCTCCTTCCTACAGCTCATTTCCTAAACATGCAGGACATTCATGTGGTGGTGTTCGGCTTCGGGGAACTTCTCCATTTCTTGAACTTCAGGTGTTCTCTCTCGGCAGACCTTCGTGTTACATGCCACACGAACATTCTTGTGGCTGGAGCCGTCCGCACGACACTCGTCGTTTTGCAGTGTCATCAGTAGCTTCAACTCCTTTCCCACAAGGTGTGCATTCGACATTCCGGACAACGCAACCAGCGTCTCGCCAGTCGCCGTCTTGCCAGTGCTCGCATTCCAACTTTAACGGGGTTTCACTGTCAATGACCCAAACGTAACTGGGTTACTGGGTGTGTGGTCACAGAGACTGTATACGGAGGCTGTATACAGCTAGGCGGGTATCGCTATATGCCCTGCGGGATGGAAGTGTATAAAATACACGTGGCGGGCAGGCGGGCAGTGACCAACACTCAGGGTTCCCCGAATCTGGAAGATTCCAGAAGGTTCTTGAACCCACCTTATTAGTGATCCCCTTGAATGCGTGCAACGCCATTCATTTTAGATACATATGACTAAACTATAGAAACCATAGTTTAGGCTACATACTAGCGTAGGAGCGGGCAGCGACAGTTTCTAATTTCAATTCAGTCTCAATTTTGCTTGGAAAAGCATTATGTGTTTATCCTAATAAATACGGGTTTACTAACAGAACCAAAGGTGCAAAGCACTTGGCTTGAGTATAAGCTAGCGACGTCGGAAGAGACTCCGTCGCTTTGAGCTTATTAAGCAAGGAACTTCCTCTGCACTTCGTGCGTGTGGCGGCCCCGTCACACCAACAGATAGAATATCGTAGCGATAAGTGCGTGCGCGACGATCACTACCAGGTGCTATATGGATTGTGCTCGCGGGTGACGCTCACGGAGTTTTGGACTACTTTGACAGGAACTGGGATGTGTGTCAAGACATGTGGGGCACATACCGGCGTTCCAAGCTACCAAACATGAGAAACAGAACCAATAATCTACTTGAGAGCTTCTTCGAGAAGCTTAAGGATTGTGTGGACGGCAGCAAAAGCATGGAGATGTGCATCAAGGCTCTCGTTTCTGCTGATTGGCGTGCTATCAACGAGTACAGACATCGCAAGCTGCTGATCGGCCACTACGCGACGCAAGATCATGATGAAGAACTAGCGAATCTGCTGCGATCCACAACCCACAACGTCGCTGACCAGTTAGTGCCCCAGGACTCTATCGGTATGGAGATGGCCAGCATCTTCGCGTATGATGGCGTTGACGACGATTCTTCTGTGGTGATGGTTCGTGGACGGCAGAAGTCGTATCGATTACAGCTGACAGATTGGGCATGCGGGTGCGGCGAGTTCGCACAGACAATGCAACTGCCCTGTCGTCACGTCATTGCGTTCAGACTCCACAAAGGGGTTCTGGGCCCAGTGATTCCATGGACCGATGAGAGGTGAGTAATGGCTTCGCTCGTCGCATGTTGAAGCTGTAGCTAACCCACATTTTGGCCATGATTTCTTCAATATATTTCCCATGATTGCATAGATGGGTGAACGTCGGTGTCGATCTTAAAGCTGTGCGGCAGTTCCAGTACCAAGTGATTACTGGAGACGAACCTGGACGGGTTGTTAGAAACCTATCACGCTCTGAGCGGTACCAAGAGGCTCATCGCACCACGCATCTGATCGCGAACGAGCTGGCAGACATCGAAGATGGAAAGGAGCTCGAAGATATGATGCAGTTCGTGTTGGATCAGTGGTGTAACGTACGTCAACGAAAGTGAACGCACGTCGTTGAACTGACCAATTCAACGATGGATCTGCCTCCAACTGAACTTTCCCAACCCCACAGCCTCTGGTCAGAGGATCTAGGTGATGTGGCAATCGTAAGCGACGTCCAGGAAATCCCAGCGACGCAGAAATCGCTCGTGGTCGATGAACTGAATCCCCGTGTGGCGAGTCCGCGCATGCCATCGAAGAGGAAGCTCACGCAATGCACCTGTGTGGCGAGATTCCAACATTTTTGTTATCGCGGCGGTCAAGATAGAGGGCAGCTTCAAGAAGAAGATGGCGGGTGGGGTTTCGACCAGCTGTTGTGGAGAGAACAAAGAAGACGATGATGAAGACCTCGAGGATGACAGCTGCGAGTCAGAGCCAAGCCAGGTAACATTCAGATAAATCCCAAGGCGAGAAGAGCTGGACCCCCGCAGGAAAAAGCAAGACGACGTTAGTAGATGAAAAGACCGAACAGGTCTGGTTTACGGTAGCCCAACAGGTGCGGCGGTAGGCTGGAGAGGTCACGCTGCGTGGTCTCTTTGATTCTCTTGACCGCGATAAGCCGGGTCTGGATGGAGCGCGTCGCAGAACGGCTAGAGTACTAATCAAGCATCATGATTCGGCCAGCAAGTAGCCGCGCTACAAAATCCAGAGCAATCCTATCGTAATCGGGGACGCGTTCTACTTGGTGCCGCTAAATCTTCTTGACAAGTGTCTCGCGCTACTGCCGATTGCGAACACAGTGAACGACACGATCATTATCGACACTATGTAACGGGCCAAGATGCACGTTACTTAGCTTACACGGTGCTTTGAGGAAGCGAGGGGATCTCAGGCGGCTGAGATCTGTGAGGCTCTGGGTGTTTTCAACTCTGAATGGATTTCTGCCCAGGGCCGAGCCCATGGGTTAAACTGAGGACAACCAAATACAAGGCCGTCCTCTGTTAGGCCGATAAGGGCTGCGTCCCAAATATCGACCAATCAGAACGTGACAGCACGACACCACGCCAGAGCACCCGACGTGTGTCCTAAACCTACCTACTAATGTAATGGCCAATGAAACCTACCTACAAATGCAACTCGTACTCTAAAAGTACCTACAAATGCAACGGGAGCACACCCCGTTACACACTATTGAAGTCGACGATGCACTAGCCAGGTCAAGACGAAAGGTGGAGGTTCTGAAGATCAACGGTGTTGGCGCATGGCGCATACACGCGTGACATGATCGAGACCATGCAGCGCGTTACTGACTTGAAGCTAGCTGTGGAGATGGGGATTCAGCTGGTAAAGTGACTGTTGGAAGATGCAGTTACTGCCCTTCCTGCAGAGCTCCATGAGACGGCTAGGAAAGCAGCCGGTCGTTTTAGCACAACATACCCCTTTGAGTGCGTCTCTGGCCTCGACAACATGTCCGACTACAACTTCTTCATGCGGTACCGTGTGACTCCGCCAACGTGTGTGAACGACGCACTCATTCGGCCGTTGCGTGATCGCGTTGCCCATGATTCTCCAGCGGTGCATTATGGAGGACTGCAAACAGTCAAGTCGAAGTATTGCCGTATTGCCACTCAACCTTGGATTGATTGGCGGAGTAAAGCCAGTGGAGTCAGCAAGGGACCCGCCTCTGACAGAGCGTTGGTGAGTCGTGTTCCCCCTTCTGTCAAATAGCAAATAGCGCACACGCGTGTTCGAAATGGAAAGGCGGACGGTGAATGCATTGGGGTGGTCGAGGAGGTCGAGCCACCCAAGGAATCTGACCCTTCCATGATTGTTGATCTAAACCTCTCGTACTTTGATCCGAGATGGAACTCATAGAGCTCACGCATCTGTCGGACGAACAACAAGACTCTTTGGGGAAGCTAGAGTCTCTCCTGGGCCCTGAGGGTGCGGCGTAGTTGGCGCAGATGAGCCCTGCGGCTCACGTTGAGCGTCTCGATCGGTTTGTGAGATATGAGAACGCTCTTGTTGAGTACATCCAACGTTGAATGAACTCGACGACAACGCCCTCAGCGACGGCCCACTCGACTGAGTCGATTTCCCCTCAGCCTAAACCACTCATGTTGAGTGTTGAGTGTGAAGAATTTCTCTGGGAAGGAAAGCAAAAGGCTGCTTTTGTGAATGCGGGAGATTGAAATGGCCACGAGTTCAGTCATGCTCGCTTCCGAGCAACAGTGCGTGGCGCTTGCGCTTTCAAAGCTCGGGGAGCGAGAGATTGGGTTATGACATGCGGCATGTCTGTCGAGCAAGTATTCCCTTCGTGGGAGGCGCTGAAGTCTCGTCAGCGGCGATATTCATGCCGCCGAACCATGCGTACCATACGCGTTCGCTCTTCCTTTCATGCGCAACTCCAGACTCAGGTGATATAGTGGGTACGTTTAAGAACGTGGAAGCGAAATCCGCGGAGTGTTCTGCGAAGGATGGAATGCAGATGAAACAAGAAGGGCAGATAGTCCAGACCACTAATATGACAGGGCGAATTGTCTTATCGTGGCTCAGGTCGTTGACCAGGCGACTCTTCGCTGGATATCCAACAGGGCATGACTTCCCAAGATGCGAAGGCAGTTCAGACCGCGGATTCTGATGAAAATGTAATGGCGTTGATCAGGGCGTCTACCTCGATGTGGCGGGCAAGGCCAAAGAGAGGCAACAAGATGTTGCGGGAAGTCACTCATCCCGAAAGGGCATCGACAACCGAACTGCAACGTAGGTACAAGCCAAGCCACAAGAACCCATCAGGATCCACTCCCGAGCGGTTTCCATTCCGTGCGATTTTAATTCATTCGAGATTTTTCTTTGGCATCCACAGGTTAACAGCCGCAAGTAGACACTCGCGAGTAAGAGAAAGAGAAGCTGCATTCGCCGCATGGTCCATACGAGAAGCAGCCCCAACACGACAGAATTCGACTTACAACCAGACCCAGAGGTGGACGGATCCGGGGACACCATGTCGCCCCCCAAGCAAACGTACAAGATTGACCTCATCCAGATTGTGAAGTTCTCCGGGGAGATCCCTGACGGGTTCCTCGACGCCGGCGCTGGCGATTGGTGGAACCGTCTACGGATCAACATTCGTACGGCAGAGCTGGCGAACGCTACGCCATGGCCGGACGAGGTCAAGCGCAGCGTCGTCGGCCTGAAGCTCGCTGGGAAAGCAGCACGGTGGTACGTCCAAAACTTCGGCGCGCTCGATCAGCTGCAGTTCGACCAGCTCGGACAAGCCCTCCGAGACGAGTTTGGCTGCAGGCTCTCCGCCATTGAGATCGGGCAGGAGCTCATGAAAGCGGTGAAGCGGGCTCGTGAGTCATACGAGGAATACGCCTACCGCCTCCGCGTAATGGCCATGGCGGACAACAACGGCGAGGAAAGTCGAGCGACGCTCGAAGCGGCATTGATTGCCCTTATTCAAGGTGCATGGCCCCAGCAGCGTTTGGCTCTCATCGGCCAGACAAGACGCAACTCATCGGACCCACTCAGCCAGATCAACAACGCAATCGAGTGGCTCACGCGCGCCTCCGGATATGATGGGAGGAAGCGCACTCACCCATCGACCGACAACAAGGAGAACGCACACCAGCAACAATTTGGAAAGCAGAGTGGCGACGCCAAGCCCAAGCGCACCCGAGCCCCCGCTGAGGGCGCCAAGCCACCCAAGCAGCGACGCCGCGACTTCTCCAATGAGATATGCGATGTCTGCGGCATTCACGGGCATGAAACATCCTACCATCAGCAATGGGCAGCACGCGAGAACGCCAGACGCTCTCACGGCAGTGCCCGCACAGCTGAGCGTGTGATCGAGCGTGCCGATGACTCCGACAATACCACTGAGACTAAGGCACAAGTGCCCACCACGGACGACCAATGACGGGCACGGGCGCTGTTGGGAGCAACTCAGTTCTCTCCAGAGCCTGGGAATCCCAACAGCGCCCCAGTAATGGACTCAGGCGCGTCCTTCCATATGGCAGGCCCTCGCACCACGCACAGCATTGGGCCAGGCGAGCACCGAATCATCCAGATTGCGGACCGAGGCGTCCTCCACTCTCACGAGCGTGGGCGCCTCCGCGTGACACCTACGCTTGAATTATCGGGCGTGGCAGTGGTGCCTGGGCTGTCACGCACGCTGATATCGGTTTCCGCCTTGTGCGATGCCGGCTTCCACGTGCGCTTCACGGACTCGGAGTGCCTGGTGTACGGCGATCCGGTGATGGTGGCTAAGGCTAATAATGGAGTATACGAGGTGGAGTTCTGCTCAGCGTCAGAGGCACTTCATGCGCAATCACATGCTGCATTAATTAGAAACACTTTGGAGGACTGGTATCGCCGCCTAGGTCATCTCCACTACAGGGCCGTGACCGAACTCGAGCGCTCCGGCAAGGTGAAGGGGATGCACATTGTCGGACCCAAGACCAAGACCGAGAAGTGCGAGCCTTGTGCGTTGGGTAAGGTGACCGCGCGAGCTGCACCACGCGTGAGCACCCGCCCACAGGAAGAGAACGATAAAGTATGCCATGTCGACCTCGCGGGCAAGTACAAGAAGAGTATCCATGGTAATCAATGGCTGCTCGCGATAACGTGGCTTGGTTTCACCCACACGTTCTTCCTACGGTTCAAGTCTGACGCCGCTGCCGCGTTCAAGAAATATCTGACGATGGCACGCCAACGCTTCTCCACCACCTGTCGTATTTGCACGGTTCGGTCAGATTACGGAGGCGAGTTCATGGGCGCGGATTTCGAACACGCATGCGCCAGCAACGGGCTCGAACGCGAATATGCGTCGCCACATGCCCATTATCAGAACAGCGTGGTAGAACGCACCAATCGGACGCTCATTGTGGCGGCGCGGACGCTGCTCACCGACGCGAAGCTCCCACATAATCTCTGGGCGTATGCAGTACGTGCCGCTGCGTACGCGCGAAACCGAGTGACTTCACGCTCTTATCCTGGGTCGACCCCATTTGAACGGTACTATGGAAACGCACCAGACGTCAGCAAGCTGCGCACGTTCGGAGAGGCCGCGGTTGTGCTGCGAGATCCTTCGAAGCGAAGCACTCGCTTCCATTTCCGCACGCGAGGCGAAAAGGGCATTTTTGTTGGGCATGATTACGAAAGAATAGGGTACTTCGTGTACGTACGCGACGGCGGGACACGAATCCGGAACTCATGCGACGTAGTGTTCCTCAACTCACCAATCGGTGCTACCGACGACGGTGCGCGTGGCGATCTGGAGCTGCGCGACGACCCAGCTTGGCTCCCGCTCGAAGTACGGCCTATGGCAGACGCAACTGATCCACAACCACAAGAGAGCTTGCCTCAGGCTCGCGGCCTCCATAGGTCCGCGTGCCCTGTGAGCAGCCCCACCTCAGTCAATCGCCGCCTTGACGGGCCTGTTGATCCTGGAGGTGGCAACAATGTGAGCTCGCCTCAGGATCGCCGCTCGTATGAGCTGGTGACTTCTGTGAGCAGCCGTCAGTCGCGCCACCGCCTGCATGGGCCTGTGGTTGCTGGCATCCGTGGCTCAGAGGAATCGCTGGTCGATACCCTGTCCACATCTAGACTCGCCGCCCCGCACAACGACGATCATGTCGATGCTGGGGACGTCGAGCGATACAATGGGACTTCGCGATTCACGCGTCGCCGCCGGTCCGAACGCATTTCGAGCGCCACTACCGGCTTTCTGGCAATGTGCGACGTTATTGACAACCCATGACTCTGAAGGAGGCGAAAAATTCGCCCAACTGGGAACAGTGGAGGTTGGCTATCTTTGAAGAAATCGAAGCACTCCGCTCAAATGAAACCTTCGAGGTCGTCAAGCCCCCTGACGCCGCCCAGATCATCGGCTCAACCTTCGCTTTCCGGATCAAGCACGACGGCGACGGCGGAGTTGATCGCCTGAAGGCACGGGTGTGCGCCCAAGGGTTTTCCCAGCGTCAATTCGTCTATTTCGGTGAGACGTACGCGCATGTCGCGCGGATTGCGTCAATCCGAGTTTTCTTCGCTTTGGCCGTGTTCCTCCGCGTGCGCATCTGGCAAGGCAATGTACCCACCGCGTACGTGAAGGCCAAATTGAGCTCTGTTGTGTACATGCGCCAGCCACACGGATTCGAAGAAGGTTACCCCGGCGACGTCTGGATGCTGAAACGAGCGCTTTATGGCCTGAAGCAGGCAGGAAGGGAGTGGCATGACGAGATCGACTCGTTTTTCGTAGAGTGTGGATTCGCACCGCTACCCCATGATCGCTGCGTTTATATCAACGTGACGAACTCGCTGATGCTGCTCCTCTACGTGGATGATGTTCTCATTGGATACCAGAACGAGAACGACATGCAGGATCTGGTAGCCAAATTGTCACACAGGTACGGCATCAAGTCGTTGGGCGAATCCACCTGGTTCCTCGGTATGCGTATACGCAACGACGTAGACGTCGGCGTGTTGGAAATTGACCAGGAGCAATACACCACTGAGGTGGTCCGGCGCTTCAATATGGAGAAGAGCGAGTCAATCGCCGTGCCACTTCCCAAGGGTTCTGTGTTGCTCGAAGGTGGGGAGGAAGACATGCTTGCCCAGAACGTGCCTTACCGCCAGGCCGTCGGCGCACTCCTCTACCTCAGTCGCACCTCGCGCCCAGACACCAGCTACGCTGTCAACCAGATCGCTGCACACTGCGCGACCGAAGGTTGCTCACTGGACCGCGGTGAAGCAAGTACTTCGATACATCAATGGAACGAAGGACTACGTCCTCACTTACCGTCGTGACTCCCAAGCACCGGTCACAGCTTTGTACACTGACGCGAATTGGGCAACAAACCGCCAAACCCGCAAGTCAATCAGTGGGGCGGTTGTCTTCGTTCATGGGTGCCCGGTCTCGTGGATATGCAAGCGGCAGAGCATCGTTGTCAAGTCCTCAACGGTTGCCGAGTTCATCGCCGCGTTTTTCGGGTTTGAGGAGAACCGCTGGGTCGCCATGCTCGTCGCGGCACTCACCAAGCAACCACGAGCTCCAATACCAGCCTTCATCGATAATCAATCGACGATCTCTCGCATAACGAACGGCAAGAGTTCGAAGGCACAAAAGACCGTCGATTGTATGTTTCACGACATCAAGGAAGCATGCCGGCGTGGTGAGGTCAAGCTTCATTACTGCCCGACTGAGCACATGTTGGCTGATGGCCTGACGAAGGCACTGGGGCCAACGCAGTTCGCAGAACTATGTGGACGACTTGGTCTTACGCCACGCACGATAGCGGCGTGAGCAACTCGCACCACGTTGTGGGGAGGTGTTGCGGGAAGTCACTCATCCCGAAAGGGCATCGACAACCGAACTGCAACGTAGGTACAAGCCAAGCCACAAGAACCCATCAGGATCCACTCCCGAGTGGTTTCCATTCCGTGCGATTTTAATTCATTCGAGATTTTCCTTTGGCATCCACACAAGATAGGTGAGATCACCCTTGACCCCCTCCCTGATGTCAACGATCTTCTTGAGCTGGAAGACATATATTTCTCCAAGTTCAACGAGGCCGCGAAAGTGGGAGAACTGGTGGATATGGTCATTGTGCAACCGAAGGAGGAGTTGGATAAAATTCCTTGCTACTGACGGGCAAATCGGCTCCTGAGGAGATGAAGCAGGCACTCAGTGCGCAGCGTGGATCGGCGGTTCTTAAGAATCCGTCGGAGCCGTTTTACCCCTCACTCATGGAATACAAGAATGCTGTCTCCAACCCTCCTCGGAGCTGTCATCTGATAGAGACGTACGCCACGAGATCAATCTGGTTCCCGGAACCAAGTACTGCGTTACACTACAGTGACCGTTGCCACGGAAGCAGTGTGACGTTATTGACGATAATTTTCGTGCAAAGCACGCGGCGGGCATGGTGCGAGAGAACAAGTCTCCGCACTTGACACCCACATTTTGTGCCGGAAAGCCAAACGGCAAGTAGCGGATTGTGCACGCCTACAACAAGCTGAACGAAGCAACTATTCCGGCACAAATACTCATTCTCCACAACGATGTTCTCCAAAACAATATGGCAGGGTGCACGACGTCCAGCGCGTTGGATTTGGCAACTGGTTATTGTCAGTTGCTCATGCACCTGCGTGACATTCCACTGACACCGGTCAGCACCCCTAGCGGGATGCTGTGAGATTGACTAGTGATGCCACAGGGGTTGACGAACACACCCGCTATGTTCAAGCGTCTCGTGACGCAACTCTTTCGGCCCAATCGAGCGTACTCTGGGGCGTACTTTGACGACCTATTTGTTCAGTCATGCGGAGCACGGAACGACCGATGTCGAAAAGCATCTGACGCATTTGAGAGCGCCAATTGCCGAGGAGGTACAAGCTCTGCTACTGGAAAACGCCAAGCAAGACTGCATCAGTATGATAGGCTCAATCGATAGCAACCATTGAACATGAAAGAATTGTTCCACATCCTTTGCAGAATAACACAAAGGAAAAGAGAAAAAGACATCAAAAGTACAAACTTCGGATCTGGCATTGCAATTTTGAGCCCCCGGGGTCGCTCAATAACATCAGCATTTTGGAGCAATCGCCCATTTTTGATGCACTCCTACTTGACGAGGCTGTAAAAGCCGAGTACATGTAAAAACAATAAGACGCTGCGTACTCGTGAAATGTTCCGTGTCATGTTGCATTGCATTTGGGCATTGTTTTGATGGATTTATTACTGTGCACAGGCAACAAGAACGACATCCCGTATCTCCTCGCGGACGGAATCTATCCAGAATGGCCAGTATTTGTGAAACCAATCAAAGGTCCGATTGACAAAAAGCAGCAGCACTTTTCGAAGAGTCAAGAGAGACGTTGAGCGCTGCTTTGACGTGTTGAAGACACGGTGGCATATCTTGGACACGCCGTGCCGGATCTGGAGTCCCGATTCCATGACCAAGGTGATGCATGCATGCATCATTCTCCACAGCATGATAATCGACGACGAAGCTGACGAGCATCTCGACGCCCATGCTTACTTGTTCAATCCAGAATCTCAGCCAGGTGGAATGTCCGTTTTCAATGTATCCCGACCCCCTCTATTATCGAGGCTAGGCATAGCTGACCTGGCCGTGCAGACCTCCAAGCTCCACGAAAAGAGAATGCATCTTCAACTACACCAAGACTTCGTTGGACATCTACCGAGCCTTCATGGAATCTGGAGTGAAATCAAATTCGGTTTTCATTGGTTGCTCGTAACTAAATTTCGCTTGTTCTCTCATCAAAGCGAAACTCGGTCTAATCGTCTAGCGCGGATGTAGCCGACCAATTGACAGTGTTTATGCTGTCTGATATTGCTGCGACTTGGCCAGAAGAATCGCGCTCAGCTGCTGTCGTTGATAGGTGATATTCCGTTCGTAAACACTGAAGAACCGATTTTTGTTTGAGCGTCAAGTACTCGTTGGCCTCAGGGTCATCAGTGATTTTTGCGATTCTGAACAAATTCGACTCCATTTGATCTTGCGTCATCCAGATGCGCTTTCAGCGTTCACAACCGCACATTCGGCGGCTTGAACTTGGCGAGCGTACAGGGCCAAGTTGGCGCGGTCAATTTTCGCTCGAATGACACCTGCATCCTTAACAGTAGTTGCAGCCTGCTCAAGTGCCTCTCCTCCAACCATGGGCAGATCTGGATTAGGGGGAGGATCGCCTGCGTCATCTCGGAAGATAGATGCCAAATGAGGATGCGGCCCGTACAGCGGCGGCTTCTTCCCAGAGATGATCAACGGGGAGGATCAGGGGCCAACGGGAAGAATCTATCAAGAAGCAACCGTCGCCAGCATGATGGAAGGTGACGAGGGAGCCAGATGGATAAGTGGAGCGGTCCAGGAAGGATGGACTGGCACGACCCAGATCTTGGAGGAATAGATGGAAGCCCTTCCCCTCAGGAGCGCATCTCACTCCGGCCAACTCGAATAGTGGCCGTACTCAAAGCCCCGCTAGGTGCGAATCCGAGGAGCGAGGGCGGTAAAGTTCGGGTCGACCGGACGATCAAGATCGCGGTAGGGCAAGATCGCACGATCCAGATCGGGCAAGCGCCAAGTCACACAAGCGACTCAAGAGGTCACATGGACTTTGGGGGAGATCGCACGATCTACGTCGTGCGATGCAGATCGGACGATGTTGGGGCGAGGAAAGAAGGACGTACAGTAAGATAGGCACATAGTAGGGGCATCACGACGGATAGTCATGGGCCACAGGGGGCCCAAGGAGGGCCGGGAAGGTCTTCTGCCATCCTGGTTTTAGGATTCAGTTCTCAATTTACTTCTTAGCACACAAGTCGGTCTTCTCTTCGGACTTCCCCGGGCTTCTTCCGCACGGTACTTCGCGGCACCGGGGTGACGTCGAAAACTGTTGTTAACTCATCTACCACCCCCAAGTGTCTGAAAGGAAGGCACTTTAAACAACAAGATCAAGTGCACGGCAAAGGATTTGGGCCGCACGACGAAGATCAACACCCCAAGGCAGTCTACAGCAAAGCAAAGGCCGAGCTCAAGGCAGCAAGGAAAAGAGTACCTCCGAAAGGAGAAGAAGTCACGCCACCACGGGGCGGCGCTACGACTTACAACCGGCGACGAAGTCTTCTTCCTTGAGCGCTGTGGCATTGACTACAAAGTTCGCCAAGAATCGATGATAGTAGTTGAGACTGCCCAGAAACGACTGCAGCGCCTTCAAGG
Source organism: Nothophytophthora sp. Chile5 (assembly GCA_001712635.2). Taxonomy (NCBI): domain Eukaryota; phylum Oomycota; class Peronosporomycetes; order Peronosporales; family Peronosporaceae; genus Nothophytophthora; species Nothophytophthora sp. Chile5. The sequence continues at coordinate 51,775 of MBAC02005384.1, forward strand.
ACCGTGGGAACTCCAGCGACGCGAGCGACTTCAAGTTCTTCTGTTTGGCCGCCAGCCCCATTGCGAGACTTCATGGCCCAAGTACTCGACCTGCGCCGTGCCCCACCTGCTCTCCTCCACACTGACCGAGAGGTTCCACTGCTCACACGCGTCCAGCAAGTCCGACACTTTGTTGCATATGTCGTCCCATGACGTCCCGCCGATCAGGATGTCGTCGATAAACGACCGCCTCCCAAGCACTGAGGTTTGGCCTGGGCTGACTGGGCCACAAGACATCGCGCGTATTGGAGATCCGGATGAAGCCATACAATGCGTTGTCCATCACCGATGGTAGATTTTTTTTTGAGGGGGGGGGGGGGGGGGGGGGGGGGGCGTTGAGACGCGCTGAGCGTGATCTCGGGGGGGGGGGGGGGGGGGGGCGGGGGGGGGGGGGGGGGGGGGGGGGTGGGCGGGGGGGGGGGGGGGGGGGGGGGGGGGGGGGCGTTGCGCAACCCAAACGGCATGGGGAGCCACTCGAATAATCCAAACGGCGTGGCGAACGAGGAGATCAGCCTGGAGCGGTCCGTCATGGGCACCACCAAAATCCACTTGCCATGTCTAAGGAGCAGAACCACAGGTACTTGTCCAAGTCTTCCACTAGCGGCATCGGGTAAACCATCAACTGGGTGAGGCTGTTGTAGTTAATGCATAGGCGGATGTCCACCCCGTTTTCCTTGATAATCACCACAATTGGTGAGGCCCACGGTGAGATGGAAGGTTGGATCCCTGCACGCAGCAAATCCTTGATCAATTCGGCCACCTTTTCCTTGAACTGTGGCGGGATCTTCCGCACTCGCTGTGCCACGGGTCGAGCGTTCCCTGCGTCGATGTCACAGATCACCCCGACGGCGGCGGGTGGGAGAGCATTTCCTTTCCCGATCATCAATTGACGTCGTTTCCAGATGATGCGACGCAACCGCTCTTCCTCTTCTTACGCGAACTTCTGAGAAACACCTGCCGGTCTTCCCATCTTGAGATCTTCAATCTTCACATCGGCAGTAAGTGGAACTTCCGGGATAATGCCCATCTCCTTTTCTACATCTTCTGCGAAGAGCTCCGACCCTTCATGGAAGCAGACAGCGTCGTCAGCGTTGCAGGGCGTTACGTGATTCACCGGGTGCAGTCGAGCCGATTCCTTGAGGACGGGAGAGATCCACATCCCCTTCTCTCCATCCCCTCTCTCCTCTCCCACAGGTTCCATGGATACGGGTAGATTCAGGCCCATCGCGTTGGGGATGGGGGTGGTATGACTTCCCTCTGGTTCTTCAATGGTGATGGGCTTCGGCGGTACTTCAACAGTGTTGGATACCTTCAGTGTGGCTTCCACAGCGATGGACAGCTCCGGTGGGACGACGGCTGGATTATCCGGCCGCGTCACGGCGGTTATCACGGCCACCTTCTGGCGTTCTTTGAGGAACGGTGTCTTCGGTGACTGCGTGTCTTCTCGACGGAGAATGCTCGTCGGCGTCGGGTAGGAGGGGTGCAGAACCAGCGTCTCCGCTGTGCCCACTGTATCCTCCATCGCGGGCGTCGAGTCATCACCCGACGTCGCTGCATAGGCCAGATTTTGCCATTCGCGATATCTCTCCGAGCCCACCTTAACAAAACCGTACTCCCGCGGGACGTTGTTCCCCGACTGCCATATACCCAGCGTGGTATGGATGTCGAGGACCAACGACGTTCCTTCCAGATTGGTGATCCGCAGGTACGACGCTCTCCCAACTTGGCCCTCCACCACGGTCGAGACCCACGACTTTCCTCTCGTGACCCACAGCCGCTGCTTCTCCTTGCCATTGCGATATAGGCGTACGTCGCACGTGCCTTGTGTCGGAGTGACGTTTCGGGAAACACCGAGCGGGCTTTCGCATCGAAAAACTGTCGGCGTCCAAGCATTCTGATCCGCACTTCGTCTGGAAGGCATACCAAGCCGTCGCCAGCATCCGAGCGCACCCCCGCTGGCACCATGAAGTCCATCCCCAGGATGGCATGTTGGCCCGCCAGGTCCCCGACCCACGCGTCGAAGAAGTATACCAAGTTCCCGGCTAAGGTAACCTTGATCCTTGTTCTCCCCATCGTGGTATACGTTTCCTCACCAATGCCGACACACTCTTGCGTTCTGCTTGTGTCGATTAGGCAGCCTGCCGTACGAGCAAAGGCGGTGTCCACGATGGACACCTCGGCTCCCGAATCGAACAGAAGCGTCGCTCGGCAGATGTCGAGCTTCCCGTAGACCTTAGTCTGACGGAACCATTTCTCCGGTGCGTGATACTTCCAATACCCACGTTTCTCTCCCGAGTAGAGATCGATCACCGCGATTGGGGGCTCCCGCGCATACGGGTCCATCGAAATTGAGTGAACGCTCCCGATCTTCGGACGGCGCGTTGAATTTGGATCACATGTATTATCGGGGAGTGTTGTCTAATTAACCGCCCCTCTTGATTTGTTCTTCACGTATGCGTAGACGGAAACAGATCGCACGTCTCGTACTGGCTTCCACACCAGCGAGCGATCTAGTTTAACATCTTCTCCGCCGTTGGCGGCAACATTCCGGCGTGCTTCTGCGGGTTGTAACACTGGTGCAGAAGATTGAAGAACTCTTTCATCGGACACACACCGACATCGTGAACTTCGCCGCAAGCCTTGCACGTCCGGTTGCAGCGGTCAGTAGGATGATGCCCTCCACACGTCCGGAAAGTCAGGATCTTCCAACAGTCTGTGTCGACATGCTTCCACGACTAGCAATGGTGACACTTCGGTCGTGGTGTCGAGCGCCCCGGCTCCGTGTAGTGGCTTTCCGGGGTTGGAGCCGCTTCCGACGGTTGGACCACGTATAGCTTGGACACCTCATCAGTGCTCTCACGATCTTGATCGTACTCCTGGTCGTACTCGGCGTCCGTGTTGCTTTGCTCGACATCCAGAGCATTGACCGCTGAGCTGACTGAGTACACCGCTCGAGCTGGGGTCGACGTCGTTGGAGGCTTCTGGCAAAACTTATTCGATCCAATCTGCGGCTTCTTCTGCTTCGTTGGTGCTTCCGCAACACACCTTCGAGCGTCCGGATGTCAGGAATGCTGAGCATCGTGAGCTGCCAGCTCCGGCTCTTGATGACTCAAGGTGCGCACGAAGTGCTCTATGTGTTCGCGCGTTTGATCCGAGCTGCCCTCCTTGACATGCGGCCCAGAGCGGATTCCGGCCACGTTCAGATGGTTCAAGTATTCCAAAGGAATTTCATCCGTTCTCTTGGTGGCATGGTAGTAGCGGCTCACCATCGACATACCCTTGCCACAGTACTGAATCAAGAACTGCTCGGTCAACTTCTCCCATGAGGCTCGCGTTTTCCGTTCCAGCTGGAGGTACCATTGACGCACTAACCCAGTCATCAGATCACCGAAGAGAGAGGAGATTTCCTCCGCTCCCATTCCGTCACGCCGGGCCGCCGATCGAACTCGGTTGAACCACGCCCGGGATTTCTCTTCGCTGGTCTCACGACCGCTGAATTATTTCACCTCGGAAAATGCAGAGATCCTCACGTGGGTTATCGGAGTCGCACACGCACTCGCAGCCGTTACAATCGTGGGTCGCATGGGCGCTCCCATTCCCAGATCGAAGAAATCCTCCGGGTCTTCTGTGGGGTATGCGCGGTGCGCATGACCGGTGTGGTAGAGTGCCTTCCTTGGGAATTCTCTCGGACGCTCTCACGCACAAAGCGACGTCGCCCCTTGCTTTGGCTTCGTCGCGTTTTCCTCGGGACTTGACTAACGTAATTCCAAAGAATCGGCTTGCGTGGATCAACGTAGCACGGGACCTTGAGGCTGAGTGGCAGGCGCGGGGATTAGCGTCTCACGCTGCCGGTTGTCTCCTCTCCTTCTCTTCTCTCCTTCTTCCGGATCGCGCTTGGCCCTATCGTTTGGCGTTGCACGTCCGTTCCTTCGCCAGGTCGCACTTGAGCCCTATCGTTTGCTCGCGTGTTCCTCTCTTCCGTCGATCGATCGGCCCTGTAGATCGCTCCGCGTCGACGTGATCGGGTTTATAGTGCCCTCCTGTTGGACACTTTGGGCTTGGGGGGGGGGTTGAGTCCACACACCGTCCGCCCGCAGCGCCTTCGCACTGCCCTATATACTGCAGTCGAGGCGATCTCCCAGGTCGGACTGGAGGCACGAAGTAAGCCGAGCTTATGTGCAACGAAGATGTATTATCGTGGTTCTTAGCTTGCCCTCTCCGACGCAAATTGTGGACTGAGCTATCCCTGATCCTATCGGCCGACGAGTGGCCACGCGTCGCTCTCCTGCGCGGTTCTGCTTCCTGATGTCCCTTTCCTCGGCTTGCGCAATCGCGGCTTTGGAACCCAGATCGCGTATTGTAGATCGCGCTTTTCGGATCGCGCTTTTCGGATCGCGGTATCCTAAGTTCGGATTGCGAACCTAAGGGTTGATGGGTGAGACCTGATATGGGAACCGGATCCCTGCCGCCCCTCCTTTCCCGGAATTCGGCGGCCTACGGAAAGCCGATCCCGGGCCTCCATCCTCCAAACTCGGACGCTGCTCGTTCCCGACGATCGCTTCTCGGTTCATCTTCGACCGGCTTCACCACAATTGTCGTCACACGTCCGATACTCGACAACTCCGGAAGAGTGTAAAAAGGAGAAATAAGTCCATACACCAACGCGTTCGAAACACTGAAAGCCAAGGTTGCGGAAGCTCCAATGTTGCGCCACTACGATCTGGATCGTGAAGCGGTGATTTTCGTGTTTTCGCCAGTGACTGGGCCATCTCGGCCGTCTTGACTCAGGAGCACGAAGCGGTGTACATGCCCGTCCAGTTCACAAGTCACACGCTGAAGCCAAATGAGTTGAATTACGACATCGTGGAGAAGGAGATCATGTCCCTTTTGAGGATTCTCGACTCTGCTTCACGATGCTGGCTGGACGGCCTCTTCGGGTGCTCACCCGCCACACGACACTGGCCTGGCTGTTCCGATCGTACGGTCTCCAAGACCGGCTCTCTCAGTGGGCGGCCATTCTCTCTCCGTGGACAATGCAAGTGGAAAAATCGGACCGTGGGGAAGACGAAATACTCGGGGCGCTGGCCGCAAGTATCACTCCACGCACGTCAGTGGATGCCACCCTTCAAGCCATTGCTCCCAGAAAGCGACCAGCCAGGGAATGCTCATCCGGATCCCGACCATCAACCTTGATGAAGAGCTGTACGTGCTCAGTTTCGACGGATCCGCTAAGCCCAAACGCGAAGGAGGTGCTTTCGGCGCGGTCGTGTGGGAGTTACCCGGCTGGACGGTGAAGAAAGCGGCCTCTGGGTATGATGAGGACCTCACAGTCAACGAGGCCGAGTATCGTGGACTGCTTCTCGGGTGGAAGACCTTGACGTGGGACGCCTCATAATCTGTGGCGACTCCAACTTGGCCATTCGACAACTGCGGGAGGATATGGATTGCAAATCTCCGGGACTGGTGTTGTTGCACCAGCGCGCTCGGACCGTGATGAAGATATAGCTGCGTCATGAGTTTATGCACGTACGGCAGGACTGGAACGCCAGCGCGGATCTTCTAGCTGGACAAACGTTGCAACGGCAAGCTGGCCTCGAGATTCTTGATCTCCAGGGTCGGATAGACTTGAAA
>MBAC02005386.1:0-22212 GCA_001712635.2 Nothophytophthora sp. Chile5
GCAGCTGTAACTTGAAGATGTGGCCTGCCTCGTGCCATTGAGGCTCCAGTCCCACTCTTCTCCATTGTTCTAGCATTACTTTCCACAGGAGTGTCACATTGGGGCACTCCCAGAAAACGTGGCCGTGGGTCGCTGCGGCTGGATCCGCCACGCAGTCCGGTGCAGGACACCCTCCCGGGACCTGCTCTTCGAGGGGTAGTGCGTAAGAGGGGACCAATAATAGACTTGATCCGTTGTGCAAGAGGTAAAGCCACGACTGAACTAAAATGCAAGCCTTGAATGTCGGCGGTCTTGTTATCCGCGTGGCGGACGCACGTCGACCGGAACCCCCAGATTCCGCAGAATGAAGGTCCCCCTCACAGTGGCCATCCCTGCCAAATCAGGTGGGTTAAGGTGGCCCGGCGGGTGCGGGACGCGGGGTCCCGTAGATCCCTCGTCTGATGAGATACGGGACAAAAAGGGGATCCAACCTGGCGACGCCGCGGCAACGGAGAGTCAAGAGTTCCACTTCGACGAATCGAACGGACGCACTGGCTAGAATCATCAGCGGGCACACGTGAATTCTGGAGAAGCTATCCAACAGGCCCGCTTTACAAGTGCGCCTCCTTGCAGCATCGATCGTCGAGACAAAGTTGCAAGGAGTGCACAACGAAACGATCGTCCGAACGCCGTGCGAAAGTTGGGTCCGTGATATTGTGATGGTCGTCATAGGCGAGCAAGATACCGTGACCTGTTGTGGTATACTGTTGATGTCCGTGTTTTGGTGCGTTTGCTCCAGCTAACAACCGATCGTTTTGGCGCGTTTCCGTCGACATTATTGTCAAAGCCTGCCCTTCAATTTTTGACACGGTGCGTATTATAGTGCGTTGGGCCGTCGTGGCGACTTACAGAACGCACACTTCGTATCCACGCTGGTCACCCGAATCCCAACGAAACGGCAGGAGAGCGTGTCCGTTCAACACGAATTGGACTGACTCCATATTTCGTATCCATGGGATGAAGTGATTGGCGTGGCACCTGCTTGACCAACCAGGTCGTGAACATATCGATTTTTTTAGACAGACTTCTGGTACTAAGTATGATACCTCGTAGATTCTAGTACTGGTAGTGATAAGGCGAGCAGAGATATCGGTAAGCGTCCATGTACTTAAGCAGACGTGCTGCAAGACCGCTTGGAAATCTTGGCATGGAGTGTCGAAGGGGTCAGAATAAATGAATCATAAAGGGTTGCTCACCCATAGGACCAGACAAACGACAGCCTGTCGGACTGGGTCCATCTCGAACCGAACTTAATGTTAACACATCACCCCGCTCCTTGAATGAGGCATGCATTTTTTGATTTGAGCTTGTTTGAGTTGTTTCACTGTATTTTGCATCAAGCTTTCCAATCATTTTAATCACACAAAGAAAAATAAGAACCGGTCATATCTGTAAGGTTCCAGAAACTTTCCAAACCCTCGAAAAGTTCTCAAGCAAATTGAATGCTGCTACATATTTGAGGTATTAATTTGTTCTTGGAAGTAACAAAACTCACCAGCAGCGGCCTGATATGACGCCCGTGGTACAGAAAACCATGCGCACGCGCGTCGAAGGAACGTTCGGTGGGTTCCTTCGATTCTTTTCCCTCGAAGTCAAGTGTTTGTACCCATTCACCATCCACACTGGTCCCTCCGACGTCGACCCCACGATCCCCCGCCCTCCTTTGTCGAGGGACTTTCTCGTTCCGTCCTCACACCTCGATTTGCCCATTTGCAAGCGGGCGCCAGACAGCCTCGAGGCCAAACCTCGCGCACGCATGACCCCTTCCGGCTGTCGAGCGGCCGTGAAGGCGGTGAGTTCGGACGGCTGGATCCCGTTGCCAGTCGCCACCGACTCGAGGAGCAGGAGTGCTCTCCAACGAGAGAGCTCCGGGTCTATTGCCCGGGCTGGCGACAGGAACGGTAGGGCGGCGCGACAGCTCTCCATGGCTCGAAGCCAGCTGGATGTGGTTCGCGTCCTGGTGGAAGAAGGACTGCTGGCTGCAGATGCTCGGGATATGAAGACCTACGCCACGGCGTTGACACTGGCAGTAGAGAGGGGTCATGCGGGCAATGTCCGCTGTCTCTTGGCCCGAGGTGTTCCCGTTGATGTGCGTAAGCAGGAGGGCCCCACAGCTCTCAATGTAGCAGCTTCCAATGGACGACCGGAGATGTGCGAGCTCCTGCTGAAAGCGGGGGCCGCGATCGATCGCACGGACGCGACGGGTGCCACGTCACTGGTGCTCGCGGTCCAGGCTGGACACGTGGAGGTGGTGCGGTATCTACTGACCCAACGCGCGGGACTCGAGCTGAGAACCGCCAAAGGCGAGACGGCGTTGAGTGTTGCTGCCTCGTGTGGTCAACTGGACGTCGTGTGTTTGCTGTTGAATGCCGGGGCGAACGTAGATCAGGGCGATGCCGAAGGGGTGACACCACTCATGTGTGCTTCACGCAACGGTCGACTCGCGTTGGTGGAGCTGCTGCTCGCGAAAAAGGCTCGACAGGATACCTTCAGCAAATCTGGACACTCGGCGCTGCACTTTGCGGCCGGGAACGGCCGTCTGGAGGTTGTGCGGGAGCTGCTCCGAGCTGACGCCAACCTTAACGCGCGTGATCTCATCAAGGGCTTGACGCCGCTCATGTATGCCGCCGTGCACGGTCACCCGTACATCGTACAGTATCTGCTACCGCTTGTGCTTAAGAGTGAGGTCGACGGCGTCGAAACCAAGAGCACCAAAGGCTGCACGGCGCTGTATTTGGCGGCTTCGAAACGCCATAAAGCGGTTTGCGAACTGCTGTTGGATTTGGGTGGAGCCGCGGTAGACGCAGCGGAATGGAGAGGCTGCACTCCCCTCATGGTGGCTGCCCAGCGGGGCTACGTAGATATCGCCAAGCTGCTGCTGAGTCGAGCAGCGTCCATCGAAGCTGTCAATGGAGATGGCAACCGAGCCCTGGAAGTGGCGGCTCGTCATGGTCGATCCGCGACAGTTCGGCTGCTCTTGGAGAACGGGGCATTCGTGAACGCACCCAACCGGACACGCGGATACACCGCGTTGGCCACTGCAGCCCTTCGAGGTCGGATTGAGGTCGTTCATTTGCTTCTTAGGCATGGCGCTGACGTAGAGGCCGAAAGCTGCATTGGAGATACGCCGCTGCTTCTTGCTGCCACTCAAGGGCGACTGGAGGTCGTGCGGGTGCTGTTGGCCAGTGGCGCATCGCCAACTGCCAAGAACGCCGCGGGGGAGACGTCCCTGTCGCGGGCAGTCGACGGAGGACATACTGAGGTTGCAGCGCTGCTCCGGGTCTCCACTGGGACCCGAACTCGTGGAGAACTCTGCTCCCCACAAGCCAACCCCGTGCTCAACTTCATGATGAACCTGCCCAACAGTCAGTTCATTCGGCCAGCTACAGAGACCCCCACGGCGATGACGCAGGTGCGACGGACACCGCAGGAGAGGTGCTGATATCGCAACATTCGCGTCCTTCAATCAGTCGGACCCCTTATTTACTTTATTTGACATGATGCACGTCTAAGAATGAAAAGAGATGAAGCGGCAGTTCTTGCGCTTTCCGCAAAGGGATTTCTGCCCGACGAACTCGTAGTTTTAAAAGAGTGGAGGCGATTTAGATGCAATTTCAAGTGGCTTCGCGCAATCAGGACCACCCGAAATTGTTTATCACCTCGGTTGGGAGGCATCAACGGCTCGAGTTGAAGTTTGGTGTCCATGTGCAAGTACACTATTATTGTGATGATGCAGGCAGTGCCAGCATAATCACAGTAATAGTGTGCTGGACGTCAAGCAAGATCAAAGGTGGCTCTGGCATTCTTGTGGAGTTTCTGGTGTAATTTGTACCTGCGATGTGCTGCTTCAAGTAGCTGGTGTGCACTGTGGGTCTGGTGGCAGCGATATCAATCTGCATGTAGATGGTGGTGATAATAGTTGATGATATATTGGAAGCGAGCGTGACGGGCAATCGTGCACGGAAACTATCCCGCTAACTGCACTGCATCTGTATGCAATAGTGAAAATCTATTCTTCCAACGCAATGCATGCAGTGGCAACATCTTGGCAGCTTCTTCGAAGTGCTAAGTAGAATACAAGGAGCAAGGTCGAGTTCTAGTATTACTGGGGATAGAATAGAACGAAAGCAGCTCTCACAACTATGCAATGCAATCGCCAGGCTACCTGTACCGTATGACACGCCATTGTCGACAAGTGCCCAGCTGACCGGCGCGTACCGACATTGGCGTCCCAGGCCCTGGGCCCAGGGGTGCGGGCGGGATCATCTCCACCTGGGCATCCCGAGGATTCCCGACTGGCGACCAGGACACGCAGTCACATCCTGGCCATCTTTGGACTCCACACTGACTAAAACAGTGGGGATCGGGGTCCACATCATTACGATCGCCCGTGCTTTTTCAGCCTCAGCTTCAAGGTATCGTAGCGTGTGAACGCGTATGGCTAGCGGGTCTGGAGATGAGAGATCATTCATTCTATTAGACCCTTGTTTTAGCTAGTAGAACGCTGAAATGCCTCTAGCCTGTGCTGCAACGCCAGTGACCGCGAACGGAGTGGTGGTTGCAGGTGACTTGATGCTTCATCAGCCGTCGCATCTTCCACCGCCTGGGTTAGCTAGCATCTGCACGCTGCCTTGTAGGTGGACCCCTTGAATCGTTGCTTCTGGCTTCCGCCTCTCTCGTTTCGCCGCTGGCGCACCCCCACTGTCCAAAACTCTGCCACGCTGCTAGCGGGTCTGGAGATGCTAAGTCGCTTCTACTTGTATTAATAACATGACGTATCTGCGGTCCCTCACGCCCCACGGCAACTACAGTCAAGTGTATACCGCTTCTGTAAACACCAGGCGGTGGTTGCTGCTCATTCATTCGTCCTGTCGCTTGTCGAGGGGGCGGTTGTAGAAGCCCGCGCAACATCCAGGTGAGCCCCATGTGAATGGCAACCACGCAGTTGATACTCCTTTGCAAAGAACTCCGATGGCGGATCGTTTTACCGGTGTATTGCGGGGGAAACGCATCAAGTAGAGTGTTGTGCCTGTCCTTTCCTTCACTGATGCTGCAAATCGATCCCACAATGTCCACGCTCCAAGATCCAAACGAACCTTCCTTCGAGTTGGGCGATCATGTGGCAGTCTCTCGGCCTCAACACACACACTTGTCTTCATTTCTCAACTCGCCTCCTGCTGAGCAACTCAAGCTCTCTCTTCTCCTTCTCTTCCATCCCGCGTCGTTCTACCACTACCCAGTCGTCAACGATGAAGGACATTGAAGCCGCGTCTCCCGTCTACGACGCGCACGCGTCACCCAAACCCGGCTCGATCATTCCTGGCGACGGCAAGCCCGTGGGCCACCCGTCCATTTGGTTGTTGTTGGCCGTCTCGATGCCGCGTATGGCTATCAACATGGCCTGGTCCGCGCAGTGGGCCGCGTTGGGGCCCTACCTCTCCACGATGCTGCCCAACTACGCCGTGCAGTTAACTCAGTTCCTCAGCCCCGTGGTGGGCGTCCTCGTGGGGCCCACCATCGGCGTCTTCAGCGATCGCAGCACTTCGCGCTTCGGTCGTCGCCGCCCGTTCCTCGTTGTTGCGGGAGTTCTCAGCTGCGTCTGCTGGATCGCGATGGGCTATACTCGCGAAATCGGCGACGCTCTCGGCGACGTCGGTGACGGATCCAGCGAAGACACGGATCGCACGTGGACGACGGTGTTCGTCATCATCTTCTACGCGTGGATGGACATCACGGTTAACGTGGTGCAGACGCCGGCGCAATGCCTGATTGCCGACTTCGCTGGCGATCGCCAGACGACTGGCGCTGCTCTGGGTCAAGCCTGGGCCACGCTCGGATCCATCGTCATTGCGGTGTACATCGACGCTTTCGGCGCCGCATATCTAACGCTGCACTGGTTCATGGCCACGCTGTCAGTGATTATGGTCATCTGCATCAGTATCGCGTGTGTGTTCGCCAAAGAGACGCCACTGGACACGAGTCAAATGGAACCAATGTCCGTATGGATGCAGATCCAGAGCGCCTTCATGTCCATCTACCACGGTATCAAAACCCTCCCGAAGGAGCTTTTGGTCTACGGCATCATTTACTTCTTCGTGTTGTACGGCAATACAGCCTACAACGGCAACAAGGGCCAGTTCTTCGGCCTCGAGGTCTATGGCGGGTCGGCGACCAACGCGGACAGCTGCGACCCGTGTACAGAGGAGCAAGACGCCTACAACCACGGCGTCAGTATCGCGAGTGGCATTGCGGATCTGCTGTTCAACATCGTGGGCTACCTCTTCTCGTGGTGCCTGCCCTTCCTGGTCCGCAAGTTCGGTCTCCGAATGGTGTTGACCATTGCGCTGCTCCCGCAGATGTGCCTCATGATCATGGCGTGGATCAGCAACCCGAGCTTCGATGTCTTCCTGGTGGCCTTCACCAGCTTCACGACCATTGGATGGGGCATCTGCATCGTGCCCACGATCATCCACGTGATGGGTCATGATGTGGATATCGGGATGTACGTGGGTGCGCTGAACTCGGCCAACTGCTTCGGCCAACTGCTCAACTTCGCCATTGGCACGGCCATCGTCGACACGTCGCTGGGCTACAAACTGCCAGTGTTCCTGGGCGGCGTCATGTCTGCGGTGGGATTCGTCGTGGCTGCTTTCTTCTTTAGGATCAAGATGTACAGTATGTGAGCTTCGAGGTGTATAATGCGCCACGAATTCCTAGCGGAGTGATCGGTTTAATTTCTTCGTTTTATGAGTTCCCTTTTGTATTTTCAAAAATAATGTGATCAGATTTCTGCACAGTATCGATTGACGACCTGTGACCTACTGCCACTATCTCAAAACATGTGCACGGGCAGGATCCCGGGCTAATGTGTATGACAACGTTGCGTGTCCCTTGTTGGTACCTTGGCCATGGACCTTAAAAGAGCGGTCCTCGTCGATTCGATGCAGGTCACAAAGTCACAGTTCTCGATGCAACGCAACATTCATAACCTTGGTCCGCGTAGATCAACGTACATGTACAACACATATCCCAACTGCTACAGTAGTCTCCCGCCGTGATATTGGCGAATATTGGACAACAGCTTCTCGTAAGCGAACGGGCCTCACTGTGCCTTCCTCTACATGAAGCACCTGTGAACGATATGCAGGTGGTCGTGTTCTTTCGCGTGAATGCTCATTCGAAACGGGCACTCGAATAGGCACATCGACCAGTGCTCAACGAAACGCAAAGGCTCGACTGGAGAGAGAGAGAGAGAGAGAGAGAGAGACAAACTTACAGTGGTAAAAAAAAAGAAAGAGGCGAATCCAAGTACTTTGAAGCAGTCTACAACAGAGAATATACTGGATGGCTTCCGAGTCCGGCTCACCTGTCAGTTCACACATACCGGTATACTGTCCTACAAACTTCAACTGCAACTTGAAGAAGTGTGTCGCTTCCACTCATTAACGATTGCCCGATCAGAAAGGATTGGTCGACTGCTAAAAGAGTGTGTTCGATAAGTCGATGTACATGTAATATTACATGGGCATGCAACGTGTTTTGAGGGTGCGAAGTGCACAACTAGCAAATCCTCTTTAGGACAAAACCCGGCCATCTCAATGTACTCGCATTAGTCAGCGAGTCATGAGCAGCAACGACCCCAAGCCAAACACAGACAAATGTCATGCGCCATTAATGCTGCTACAGTCGTGTCGCCCCTGCAAAGAAATGCTTTGGCTCACTGGGTCGCTCGGGACTGGACCGGCTTCCCAAAGCCTAAGTACAGTACCGCGTTGCAGCAGGGTGTTGACCATCAAATGACCGCCTCCCCTCCCCGCTCCCTCGCTCGCTTTGCGTTGGTCAGGGGGAAGGGCTTCAATTTCCTGAAGGTACTCGTCTCAATACTTCAGCGACGCATACAGTTCGCCAACATGTGTGCATCCGAATGCTCACGTTTGAGCATCTGTGTTGAAGCAAGTACTTTTGAACTTCAAGGGTTTTGACCAACTTTGCGAATGAAGTGTGTGCATTTCAACGATAGCAATTGCAAATTGTCGAGAGACCCCTCTGTTTGAGCCCCCACGACCTTCTTCCTCGTGGCCACGGTCCGCTGCAGAACTTCCTCATTCTTCAATTTGCTTCTCTCCACCCCTCCAGGTCGCCAAGACCCCTCGCAAGCTCACGACAATGAAGGACATCGAGTCCGGCACCCCTGGCTACGAGTCCTACGCCTCGCCTAAGCCTGGTTCGATCCTTCCAGGCGACGAGAAGCCCGTGAACCACCCGTCCATCTGGCTGCTTCTGGCCGTGTCGCTTCCGCGCATGGCGATCCAGATGGCTTGGTCGGCGCAATGGGCAGCCCTCGGCCCGTACCTCTCCACGATGCTGCCGAATTACGCCGTCCAGCTCACCCAATTCATCGGCCCCATTGTGGGCGTCCTCGTGGGTCCCAGCATCGGCGTCTTCAGTGACCGCACCACCTCTCGCCTCGGCCGTCGACGCCCCTATCTGATCACTGCTGGCGTCTTGAGTATCATTTGCTGGATCGCGATGGGGTACACCCGCGAGATTGGCGACGCACTCGGTGATACGGGAGATTCCTCGAGCACAGTGATGAATCGCACGTGGACGTCGGTGTTCACCGTCATCTTCTACGCCTGGATGGACATCACCGTGAACGTGGTGCAGACGCCAGCCATGCTCTTGGTCGCGGACTTCGCTGGAGACCGACAGACCACGGGCGCTGCGCTGGGCCAGGCCTGGTCGACGCTCGGCTCCATCGTCATCGCTGTGTACATCGACGCCTTCGGCGCGGCGTACAACACGATGCATTGGTTCATGGGCACTCTCTCGGTCATTATGCTGGTCTGCGTGGGCGTCGCCTGTGTGTTCGCCAAAGAGATCCCATTGGACAAGAGTAAGGTGGAGCAAGTATCGGCGTGGACGCAAGTCAAAAACGCTTTCTACTCCGTCTATCATGGCATCGTCACCCTGCCAAAGGTGCTGGTGGTGTATGGCATCGCCTTCTTCTTCGTCGAGTACGGCTACACGGCCTACAATGGCAACAAAGGCCAGTTCTTCGGGCTCGAAGTCTACGGTGGGTCAGCGGCCAACGCCGACAGCTGCGACCCATGCACGGCTCAGCAAGACGCCTACAACCACGGAGTTAGCATCGCCGGCGGCATCGCCGATCTGCTGTACAACATCGTGGGGTACATTTACTCGTGGTGTTTGCCATATATGGTGAGCAAGATTGGACTTAAGTGGGTGCTCACGATCTCCACCATCCCGCAAATGCTGCTTCTGGTCATGGCTTGGGTCGGCAACGCGGGCTTCGATGTGTTCGTCGTCGCGGTGACTGGCGTCACGTCGTCCGTGTGGTTCTCCTGCATCGTGCCAGTCATCATTCACATCATGGGCGAAGATGTGGAGATCGGCATGTACGTGGGCGCCCTCAACTCGGCCAACTGTCTGGGTCAGTTGCTCAACTACGCTATTGGCGCGGCCATTGTGAACACCTCGTTGGGCTACAAACTACCGGTGTTCCTGGGCGGCGTCATGACTGCGTTGGGCTTCTTGACGGCGGCTTTCTTCTTGAAAATCAAAATGTACACCATGTAAGTCGCGAGATGCAAGACGCGTTCCGCCTTCCAGCATCCAGAACGACATTTATAGCATCGTAGCTTGTCATAATCACGAGTTTTTCATGTCCCGGAGCCCCGAATCGCGTTTACCCTCATTACCGTGAAGGCGTGACCGTCATATCGGCGTGTGATAACGTCCCGTCCGTTGCAAGTCCTCCTCTCGGAACTTCACTCTGCGCTTCACACAGGTCGCGGCGTACTCAAAGATCGAGGCGACTAAAGGCTCATCGAGTTCACGTACTGCGCCACCTTCGTGGCAGTTTGGAGCCACAACACTGAGGAAAGCGAGTTTGTTTTCCAACGGGAATTTGGTCTGGACCACCGGCAGCGACTCGAGATGATGTGCTTGGAATGAATCGAAGTACAACATATGGGAGCGCGGGACCACCAGATCCAAATGTTCCAAAGTGCGGTTCACGTGGAGCATGTTCAGAAGAGCGCTGTAGTAGTCTTCCTCCGGGTAGGAGAGGGGTTGAAGGTCCATACGAATCCGCAGACGTTGCATACACTTGGCAAGTGGGTTCTCGGCGTCACTGAGCACCTTTGTGATCTCTCACTTCCGAAAATTCCAAGTCGAGCTCAAGTGGTCAAGGGTCGCCTCCAAAGATCTCGAGATCTTTGGCCTTGCCGGGAGAAGTCCCCCCCCCCCCAGTGGGCCCGGTAAGGAGCATGGTGACGGCGGAGATACGGCCGCCACGGCAAGACATCAAGGCCGCAGGTAATGCGGCAGCAAAGCGGCGCTTGGGTGATGGCCAAGCACGAAGCCGTGCCCAGCGAGAGTTGTGCGCAACCGCGGCGAGACAGAGTGACGACCTGTAACCATC
Organism: Nothophytophthora sp. Chile5; assembly: GCA_001712635.2. Lineage (NCBI taxonomy): Eukaryota > Oomycota > Peronosporomycetes > Peronosporales > Peronosporaceae > Nothophytophthora > Nothophytophthora sp. Chile5. The sequence continues at coordinate 10,487 of MBAC02005386.1, forward strand.
CCGCCATCAAACGCTACAGTCAACCCGCTGCTGCAGCGATGTGGCAGCGGAGCGGCGCCTGGAGTGATGACCAAGGCCCGAAGCACAACGCGCGGCGAGCGCAAGCCCGACGTGCACGGCGAGACAGAGTGACGATCTGTAACCATCCCGCCATCAAACGCTACAGTCAACCCGCTGCTGCAGCGATGTGGCAGCGGAGCGGCGCCTGGAGTGATGACCAAGGCCCGAAGCTCAATACGCGCAGAGAGCGGAAGCTCCGAGTGCATAACGTGCGGTTTGACGCCCGCAACATCACGTTTGCTTGTCACGAAGGCTGCTTCGGCAACGGCAGAGCACCGCTTCGGCGGTGCTAGAGTTCCCGCCTGAGAGAGCTTCACAGGCGGAGAGGGTATATGTTGATCAACAAGGTTCGCTTTGTAAGTATCCTAATACACCACAACTTCCAGGACCTTTGTGATCTCTTCAACATCGTCGAAATCGCAATGCGATGTTGACGGTAGTTTCAGGCCCCGGCACTTGCTGTCGCGTAGGCTGAATCGCGTCTCAAGGGTATGAGTGCGTACTGCCAATTCCACCAAGTTAGGACAATTCGTCACGATTCCTGCCAATTGCCACGTCGCAAGGCTCACACAATGAAGCGTGAGAGATGTGAGCGATGCTCCGATCAACGCGAATAAGCCGTCGAGAACCTCCGGATCCAGGACTTCCACGAAGCTGATTGTGAAAACCGTGGCTCCTGCGAGGTCATTGGCTGGCAACGTGTCATCTCGACGACACAGGCTGGTGCGCTGGGTTTGACACCTTCCGAAGCCAGGCACCAAGACGTCCACCCATCCGTTTTCCTCGTTCTCATCCAACAGCTTCACTCCGTTTAGCTCTCTCTCCATACTGAACGGGATTATGCCGTCGAGTTCCTCGTCAAGGTGCATCGGTTTCAATCGGATTGACGCATTCGCCAGGATGCTGACGTCCGTCGACAGTCCGTGACAAAGCGGCGTCCACCCAAGCAGCTCTCCTTCCGGATCGTCGGATGCCAAGACGGCAGCAATGGCTTCGACAGCTTCCGCAGTAATGCCGACATTGTACAGCGACAGACTCTCGAGCCGCGAAGAGAGGCGAGCTCTCTCGGAGGAGAAGGCGTAGACAATCCATTGCCAGATCCATCGCCACCGAGACGGGGTTTGGTAGTCGTCTGCGTCATCACTGTGATATTCCAGCTCGAGGGACAGATTGGTCGTCTGGTTTACCGCAAGCGCTGAGCATACGCGTTCAAAAACCCAGTTCTGCGTGCCTTTGCAAACCAAATGCAGCAAATCCACTGAGAGCTGGTCGGAATGCCCGTAGATGGCAGCCAAGGGACCCGTTAAAGCCGTTGCCTCGAGGTTTCCCCATTCAGCTCCCGCAGCAACAGCCGAGCGTCTCGAGCCGCCGAAAAGGCCCGTCAACAGCTCCCCGACAACTTGTCGGGCTGCAGCTTGCCCTTCATTTAATGTTAGCGGGTAATGAAGCTCCAGCCCTAACGACAACGCGGAGATCCGGATGCCGTCGCGAGCCAAACCCCTGACGAGCTGCGCCAACTCATCGGTAATCAAAGCAACTTTGAGATCCATCTTGATAGCTTCCAATACAAACGTGAGGCTCAACCCGGTCTCACCGTTGTTGCAGTAGTGCTGCCAGTGCGCTCGGAGAGTCTGAACGACTTGATGTATGCTCTGTGTACATGAGTGTGTCCTCGACGCTCTCGGTGAGCCACGGGCTGATCTCCACCGTGATGGGGATCTCGATCTCGGTTGCTGCTGCGGACCCGCTGTCATGAGACAGAGTCGCAATCCTGGTCAGTGCTTCGCTGTATTCTTCGGTGTGATTGACGTGCTGCTCGGTCCCGCAGAAGGCCAGGAGGCCGTGAGGGATGACATCCCCGCTGTCAGGTCCGTCGCAATCCAACGTAAGCTGGAATCTAGGAGGGATGTCACCCATGAAGACCTCTTCCTCTGTGCCGACGTCCAGGTGGCAGTCGTCCAGCAACAGACGCTTCCACGCCGTGTGGTCCACGTGCGCCACGGCGGCCAGCAGCGCCACCGCCTCGCGAAGCTTTCGCGTTGAACCCATGATGGTGTCTATGTCGTCGCTCCGCCGGATAGTAGGCAGGCCCACTGCGAGGTAGTAGAGGATCACGCCAGAACTGGTCAGGGGGTTCTCCTCCGCGTAGTAGAGCCTGTCGAGCATGTGCTGGCACCACGGGCGCATGAAGCTCCAGTCGACTTCGGCCGCCATGGTTTGTTTCGTTATGCTGGAGGTCAGTTGCACAGCGCTGCTCAAGCTCGATCGGCTCGGAGTAGTGAACCCATTTACGGCTCGGCTCGATAACGCGCTAACCTCAATGTTCGTGGTTTCCAAGACGAATCCGAGGTGAGGCCACAATGGATGCCCGGTTGCCGAATTAGCACCAGCAAGCCTGGTTAGCAGGGCAAAAGTCCCAGTGCCGGACACTCTTGATTTCGACTGATCCTTGGTTTCCTTCCGGAGTCATCCTGGAAGACGACGGGACACCTCGTGACATCACCAAGCAGTTGCAGTCAGGCTCGGTCGATCGTTTCTTATTAGATAAGCACTCGTCGTATCACATGAGTGACTGCGAACTGGAAGATCAAGGCATCCACATGCTGACCCAGGCCATATCGTCGCGGCGTGGACACTGGTAGCTGATGCAGGCATTTTTTTTACGTCCGCTGCTGCCGCGATGAATTCGTGGCAAAAACGCTGAGGAAAGCAAGCTTATGATCCAGGGAGAGTTCTGCCTGAACCACCGGCAAAGGCTCGTGATCGTGAGCTTTAAACATATTGAAGAAGGTCGAGCGTGGGCTTCGATCTGGGACCTGGAGGAATTCTATGCAGCGATTCGCTTCGGACATCCTCAACAGATCTCCGAAAAGCCCTCCAAGCAGTTCATCTCCGCGGCTGACCACCAGGACAGCAGGCGTATCACAAACTTGGAAAGAGGGCTGCCGGCGTTGTTCAGTGCCGTGGTGGACCCAATAACGCCGTCAAAAGAATAATCTGACTGCAAAGGCAACACAAGACCGCCATGAGTGTTGCCACATAAACTCAACTTGAGCAGGGGAAGCAATCACCTTAAGCTCCAACAGGTTTGAGCAGCAGGTCATGATATCTTCCAGCTCACGCTTGTTGAACGCCTCCAACACACTTCAGCGGCGACCCGACGAGTGCCAAAGAACCTCCAAATCCGGATCTTCAAGGAAATTGATCTCCATAGAAGGGGCTCCACCGAATGGCACGGGGACGTCTCGGTGAACCAAACTCGTCCGCTTCGCTTGGCACCTCCCGAATCCAGGAACCAGCACGTTCGCCCAGCCATCTTCGTCTTCATCGCCACCTAGCAACCTCACGCCGGCAACCTCACGAATTGGGATTTGCCCTCACGACTCCAAATGGGATGTGTTGAGCGCAGACGTATTGGCGCATTCGCCATGATGCACACATCATTCACAAGTTCCTCTCGTCGGCACGAATCCCCCCCCCCAACATTTCCTCTGGGCAGCAACTCGTTTTCGAAGGCCTTTTCCTGGCGACGGGTGTTCAGGTGGCAATATTCCACCTGCAGACGCTTCCATGCAGCGTTGTCCACCATCGCCATCGCCGACAGCAGCGCCAGTATCTCGCGCTGAAGCTGAAGAAAGCGTTGGCGACCCATCCGCCTCTGCGTTTCACGTACGGACTTGACGCCTTCCCCCTCTTCCGAGGAGGAGGGCGAGGCGTTGCTCTCGCTCGAGTGGTTTGCAGAGGGGATCTGCACCTCCAGCATCCCCCTCGTGTAATGGAGTCACTCGTGGGCGTGAACGCACCACGGCTCCATTCGTCTTCATCGGCCGTTCCCATTCTGCTCTTCTCCTTCTTCGGCCAATCAAATCCGCCAAAATTGACCTTTAACCAATCACTGCATCGAATGTTATTTTGGGTACAAATGACCATCACTCCTCCTTCAATTTGGCAGCCAAAAGTCAACACAGGAGTGATCGTCACTTCAACCCGAAGCGACACCCGCATTATCTCAAAAAGACACTGATGTCATCGCATGCGCTCGATCATGCTTCGCTGCCGCCATCCGAGCGCATCATGGCGCTTCTGGACCTGGATCGGTCGTCGGGCGCTAGCGATCTGCGCGCTATGGTGGCCACCCGCTTCCGCCCGCCTCAGCAGGTCCTGCTGGCAGGCATTCTGCAGACCATGGAAACCACGGCTGTACCTGCGCTGGCGAACGTAGCAGCCTGGTTCTCGCACAAGTTCGACGCCAAAGATGAAGTAGAACACTACTTGCAGGATCTGATTCGTATGCACCACTACATCGCGGCGCACGACCGCCAGCACCAGCTTCGAAGCAGTCATATGGGTGCCCAGGAACCGCCCGAACGCAGCGGTTATGCTGGTGGCACCGCCGTGACGCGGGAGCTCATGCTGTTGTTCGCCGCCTTCGCAGACAGTCGCGATCGCCATTTGGTAACGAAGATCTACCAGACGCTCGGACTCTCGTGCGCCATCACATACTGTCTCGTGGCGAGGACACTGACGTTCAGACACCAGAAGGAACTACTGGATCTCTTCGCAGAGGACCTTCCGGAACTCCGCGTGTGGATGAACTGGCTGGATGGACTTAAGGAAACGACGACAGCAGGTGGTAAGCGCAAGACAAGTGGGGGGGCGAATGCAGTCGTGAGTGGGCCCGGCTACGAGACCGCAGTGAATTTCATGGGCAGGACAATCCGAGAGCACTGCGTGCCGACGTGGCTCGAGTTACTCCGCCCGCTGGACACCCCAATGCGTCTCGCGCTAATTGAAGCCATCGACACGCTTCTCGTCACAGCAAATGCTGCAGCTATTGTGACGACGACAGGGACGTTGAAGAAACTGGGTCGGTTCTATGAGACCACCGGTATACCCGTGCAGAAGCTGTTGGAACTGGACGTTGCCATCCGCTATGAGCTGCCTCTGCTTCTGGAGGAGTTTCCAACCATCTCGTTGATCACGCTGTTTGCCAAGTTCAATAGCGAGAAAATGATCCAGCTGATAGTCAAGCGTGGGCTACCGTATCTACCGAAAACTGACTTGCTCAGGTTGCTGGATGCGCTCGCCCCCGCAGATATCACTACGATCGAAGTGTTCATAGTCGCGCTGTTTAGCTTCGGCAACAAGAAGATCAACTTTCTGCTGATCTTCCTAACCTTTTCGATGCAAAATCAACTGCGGTTCCTGGATCTGGTGGTGGCAACAGCGAATCCGCCTTCAAGCGCGGACACGGGACTTGAAGACCCAACACACGTCAATGACAATGCATCGGAGAGCGACACGTGTGAATCTTGCGCGGACAGGAATTGCTTACTGTTCAAGTTTTTTGTCGACGCGCGTTTCAACTCGGTCGACGGTGTGATTCAAAAATTGTCGGCGCTCCCCAAGGAATTCGCTCGCCAGATGGTGCACGGGATGGCGAAATTTTCTGCGGAGGAACTGGTGCTCCTCGGTCAAGGTCTGGAACTGGCGGAGCTTCCATGCCTGGAGCATTTCTTGCGCCTGTTTCTCATTGTGCAGCCTGAGCTGCAGAAAATGCTCGTGGCGTGGGTAGAAGACATACCAGGTGAAGAATCGTTGCCGGTTTACCATACTTTGCTGAGTCTCCACGCTGCTAACGACCCCAGTTCTGGTGACGACGAGGTCGGCACCGTCCTTCAAATGCTGTCAGACTTCCAGAAGAAAGACAAGGTGCTGTTGTGCCGACAGATTTTGGCTATACGCCCTGGGACCCAAATGGAAGGAGCCAATGTGACACTTTCACCAGCTGAAATCCATGCCAAAGTCCTCCTTTATCTTTGCGAGTGTGAGCTCTCACGCCATAAGATGCTTCACCTGTTGCGTGTGATCCCGTTCGAAGAATACGATCGCCTGCTTTTCCTGTTGCGCACACAGAGGATGCCCGAGCAAGTGTCTCTCACCCGCCTCATGCTGAGCCTGCCCAGTGACGCGAACTGCCGTCTCTTAGCGAAAGTTTCTCTTTGGTCCACCGATGTTCTCGACTCCTTTTTCCAGTTGCTATTGATGTTGCCCAAGGTGGAGTACAAGATGTTGGCAAAACTGATGGCGTCGCCACACGTGAGCGCCGGACAGCTGGAAGTTTTCGTCACCGTGGCGGTGGATATGATGAACCAGGCCTCTAGCCGAGAGCTCGTGATCTTCGCTGCCGAGCTGCCTGCCCACATTCGAAACCTGTTCTTCGATATGCTTGTGGGCCATCCGGAAAAAGGCGTGCTGCTGCGCATCATCAGCTACTCGACACGCGTTACCCCAGACCTCATGAACACGCTGGTCGAGCTGTTCCACCGAATGAGTTGGGAGATTCGTTCAGCCTTCATCGAGCAACTGCGTGGTCTTGATGGCTCAAATAATGTGCAGAACCTCGCAGAGGTGGCTTACAAACTCGAGGACGATGAGTCGTTAAGACAACTGGTCTTGCTGTTTAACCCGCTTCCAATCAACGTCCAGGCGGGGCTCGTAGCCTTGTTCCTCCAACTCGACGTCCGTGAGCGAAGCTTGATGCTCTCCAGGCTGGTGGAAATCCCGAAAGGAATAATCGGGGCGTTCTGTGGGGCGATCTGTAACCCGGTCTGCGCTTCAATGAGTGCATCGTTTTGCCGAGTCCTGGGGTTAGTCGATGCGAAGCACCAGATCTTACTGCTTCGTCTGTTGAAAAGCGAGCCACTGTGGTTCTTTCTCCGACTTATGGCCGGTTATTGCGAGGCCGGACCAAACGAAGAAGCTTCAGAAGGAGCCACAGCACTGCTCAACCAGGTAGCAGCGTTGCTGGAGCTACTCTCTCTTCAAGAGCATTATCTCGTCCTTCGGGAGGTGGTGCGGGAGGCCTTAGCGAATGCGATGTCCTTGGAGGAGGTCGTGGCAGTGCTGGGGTTATTCCCTGAGGCGATGAAGCTGCTGGACTTCCTCAGATACGTCAATCGCTTCGCAAGGTATACGCGCTCCAGCTTGCTCTTCCGTGTGCTCTCGAAGTACCAGCAGCCTGAGTTCATTTTTGAAATGTGCCGCATTTTGGATCTGGACGACGCGGTGTTCGCCTTGAGGCGACTGGATCGAATGTGGCTACAACGGCACGTGGAACTGGATGAGGCGATGGAATCGCTCGCTCTATTGTACGTACTCGTTCGTGTGTTTTGTTGTTGGCGGACTTCCATCTCCAATCGGCGGTGGCACTGACCAGACGACTCTTGTGAATGTGGATTTGTTGTCTATCATCCATCTGCCAACCTCAATCCCATTGATTAGGCTCGCAGGAGGGAACATGCAAGCCAAAGACGACTTCTGCGACCTCATCTTGGGGTTCTGGGCCCACTCAACAACATCTAAAGAAGACAAGGATAACGTTGCACTCCTTGGAGAGCGCGTCCTGACCCCACGGAGTTTGGTCGACCCTAGCGCACAAAGCAAGATGCCCACGGAAGAAATCAACGACGATGAAGACCCGGATTGCGGATTCCGCTTGCCTACTACGACGCCTCCATCCCATCAGCCAGTCCCGCTTGATCGGCATCTGCACCGAACGAAACCCAACGAGGCCTTCCCTCGAAAGCGAAGCGACCGGAAAGCGTGGTGGCAAGATCTGGACGACATCACAGCGCTTCTACCTGCAACCGATCGACTGAGCGAGATAAGCGGTGGTGGATCCATGACTTCGCGACTGCATACACCAGAACAAGAAGAGCAGGGGCCAAACGTGAGCCCCCAGGAAATCCTCCCATCTGTATTTGCTCTCACTGAGCAGCCGTTCTCGACAAGATCCCGCGACGATACGGAGTTTGCCAGCAATACCGAAAACACTGCCACTACTTCGGCAGGCTTGCTCCCGCTTATCGCCGCAAAGCCGGTTCCTGCACGCAGCGCGCATCACTCTCCGCTTCAAGACGACCGTCCTCCCACTGCCTCGTGCCATCCACAAGCCCGAACAGACAGCACCACCACCAACAGCACCCTTCTCAATCGATCCGAATCCGCGCCAACCACACTGAGTTTCCAGGACGACATCGAGTGGGACAAAAGCAAGCGGTGCCGCGGTCTAGCTGCGGCTCTCGACGACACACCAGAGTTCCACGTCCGACGAAATCGGGGTGCAAGCTACTTTCAGATGCAGCGCGAAGAACTGCACCAGAGCGTACGGATCCGATACGCCAAAACACCTGCCGCACAGACGCTTATTATGGACGCCCGGGTGTGCCGTGCAACGGGCCAGCGTTCTCCATCCGTGACGACAAGTTTATCGCCCCTAGTTCGCCCAGACCTGCACACGATGGGACGTGCCACCACGGCGTTGATGGCGTCGATGCAGTTTCGAGAGGCCGCGACGCGAGGGTTCATTGCAGAACCCCCAATACGAGGCCCTACCCCAATCAGACAGCACATGCACATGCTCCCAGTCGACGCGATGGAGCCAAAGGCGACAACCACAGACTCAAACACATTCCCAGCTCTTAGCATGGCTGGTCCCGCAAAAACGACAACCCCAGGCTCGAACACATAGCCAGTTCTTAGAGCTCTTAGCAGCAAGCCTGTTGCTCCGTGGTGATGCGCGTGGCCACCTTCGCCCACGTGTAATGCAACGGTAGGCGGAGCTGCGTGATCCGCGTGCCATCGCGTGTGCTCCTGCTGGACGACACGACTGCATGGAACTGGCACACGTCGTGCAGCAGGAGGCGGTAGAAGCTGTCACGCATGGCCAGCGTCAGCGTACTCGTCGATACCTCCCACTTTCGAAAGGAAGCCGGGTCTGCGCACGGCTCCAGGTCGTGCTCGAACCTGGCGATTTGCCCGCGACATTCCTCCGTTTTCCGCTGGGCAAATAGCACCACGATCTCTTCGAGGCAGAACAGGAACCGACGATGAAGGAACCGATCCAAGCTTCCAGGTAAGCGCACGCCTGCCGGACCCGTCCCGTCCGTGGACAGGTGTGATTTCTTCTTCTTTGCATTCCTCTTTTGCTGTTGCTGGCTCGCCGCCTTCGCCTCGCTCAACTGACGCTGTCTGTTCTGCTCTTTCTCCAGAGTATCGAACAGATCTTCCACTTGGTCCGAGTCGCACCGACGCAGGAGGAGTGAAACCTGAGGCTCGTGTTTTGCTTCGGACGTAGCCGCCGGTACGGGCCGCTCTCCCTTTGCGTGCAGCTCGTCGCACGCCTTGCTGTTCATGAACATCCGCGTCTCGCCTACCGCTCGCATCAAATCCACCAGCGGCTCGCGTTCCGGAATTCCCAGCAGCGCGGGGCTGCCACTGTTCGAAGAAGGCGTGATAGTGTTTTCCTCCTCCGCCGCATGGGGAATGACCGCGCCATGCAGCGTCGCACAAATGGCGCTAACCAATATGTTGCTGCGTTGCATCGCCGCCGTCGACGAGGTGGTGGCGACGGCGCTGTGGAAACCTGCGAAGGCGCGCAGCGTGTTTGCTCGCCCGCGTTGCTCTTGGAGTCGTCGTGCAGCCGCCTCTTCATCCTCAACCGAGACGCCACTCTTGTCCTCTTCCGACGCAGAAGGTTGGGCGATTCCCAGCGCAATGGCGCAAGACGCGAGGTTCGCCACGGAGAGAACGAGCTGCCGCTGACGGGTCAGTCTGGCCGGCGTGACCGCGAAGGAGCCTCGGTGCTGCGACGACAGCGACACGTGCGGCAGCGCTAGCGCAAGGCTCATGCGCTCCGATAGCACCGCCATGCCGTAGACCTTGAACACCTCGAAGATCTCGCTGGACGTACGGAGCACGTGCGCTTCATTCACCTCCAGCATCGCCCGTTGAGTCAGCTGCACTAGCCCGGAGTCTTCGTGCATCTTGCTGTGAGTGCTAGTCACGCCGACAGGTGGGAAATAGTGGTGCTGAGCTGAGGCTGTCGTGGGCTGGACGTCCTTATACTCTTCAATGAGGTCTGAGAACGAGCGGTCCAGCTCGTCTTCCTCTTCTTCCTGCTCGGCAAACGCCTCATGCTCAAAGACACCGTCGTGCACCACCAATTCGCCCGTGTCTTCATCCAGTTGCTCGTCCGGCAGACAGGAGAACGGGTTGAACGCTACACTCAGCGGCCCTTTGGCCGCCATCACCGTCTCACCGCGTTCAGCTGCCACACGAGTCCGTTCGGCAAAGTGCGTCTGCAGCATGGTGGCCACCACCGCGTCTAAATGCGTGCGATACGCGTTGCCATCCTCCAGGCCGGGCCGCTGCTTCTGCGCGTGCAGCCGCAGCACGAGCTCTCCGACCACGGCCTCCACCACGTCCGCGCGCTCTTTCATCTTCAGGGGCTTCCAGGCGGCGGGCGTCCCATCCGCAGCCAACGCAGAGAGACTGCGGCGCCGCACGCCGCCGTAGCCCATTGCATCGTGCACCTGCGCCAAGTTGCGGTTCGTCACCACTGCAAGCCGCAGGTTGCGGAACACGCGCGCACTTAGTGGCGTGCGGTGGAACTGCGACAGCAAGCAGCGACCCACCAGCTCGCCGATCACGGCGTCGCCCAGCCACTCGTACACCTCGGCCAGAGCGGCCGAGGCCGCCGCCGCCTGCAAGGCCTGGAAGTGCGCAACAGTTTCGGCTGAGCTGCCGCCCGACGACGTGGGTCTACGACCAGTCGCCTCGCGCTTGGGGAGCTTGGAGCGCACGTCCCCCTCGGAGAAGGCCCGGCGTCGCGGCGGCCGCCGGGTAGCGCGGGCCTTGAGCGACGAGCGAAGACGCGCCGGAGCCGCGACGCGGCGCTTCTTGGTCATAGCTGCGATGGCAGCCGGCCAACACCGAACGCGCAGAATCTGGTCGGTTACGTTCAATTTGAATGATACATATGTATTAATTTAAATATTTAATTTAACGAAATTTGAATTCAATTCCGATCTGCTGTAATGTAACTCACTATTTTGCTCTTGGCTGCTGTCGGGTTCCGAATTACCAGCTGGAAACAATTATTGAAGGAAATCGGACAATTATTGCCACGTGACGACTGCGGGGGAACAAACACTCGCGCATTTAGCCGCACTCCGTCCGAGCTCTGAGACGATCGCGATGCTGCGGCGTCTGCCCCTGTATGTGTCCCCCCCCCTCGCAGCCCTGACGTCTCGACCCTCACTCGTATGTGCGCTTCTCGCTGGTGCTCCGCAGGCCTCGAGGCGTGGCGCTGTCGCTCACGAGGGCGCGCGCGGGTTCCTCGCGACACTCGCGACTTGGCCGCAGCTCACACCTGCTGTTCTCCACGCTCGCGGAGCAGCGAGATGCTGACAAGAAGGAGGCCGAAGCACCCGCCAAGGTGCGGGGTGCTCGTTGGTCTGAGTTGTTGCTACGGTTCGTGGTGCTAACGTCTGCGACGTCTTGTGGCTTTGCCAATATCCGCAGCCGGTGGCGAAAGTGAGCGAGATACGGCGGCTACTGTCACTGTATAAGCCGGAGAAGAAGCCGTTGACGATCTCCATCTCGGCGCTGGGCGTGTCCACCTTCATCACCATGTGCGTGCCCTTCGGCATGGGGAAAGTCATCGACGTGGTGACCGCCGGCGCGGCGGCCCCGATGCCGCTGCCGTACGTGGTGACGCTACTAGGCGGTCTCTTCGCTGCGGGCTCCATCGCCAACGTCATCCGCGTGGACACGAGCAACATGATCGGCGAGCGCATCACCAACCGCCTCCGACAGGACAC
>MBAC02005390.1:4014-48541 GCA_001712635.2 Nothophytophthora sp. Chile5
AAGATTGCGCCGGTTGGGCCGAGACTCTTGCGGACCGGGTGGGTACGCAGGCGAACGAGCGGAAGCCTCCGCGAGCGTCGGCTTCTTTTTTCCTCTTTCCTTCTTTGCTGTGCGCTCTTCGTGGTCAGCTGTCGCTGCTATCGGCCAGAACGGAGAACGGAGAACGAAGACCGCGATCCTGAAGACGCCAGCCTTATTCCAAGAAATCTGGAGACGCGGTGAGGGCCGCGAGCTAGCGAACGATCCGTCTGGCGAGTTTCAGACATAAATGGTGGCGGAAGGCGGCGCAGGCAGCGAGAACCTCATGGAGACGACCCAGCGCACAGATTTGAAGGAGAAGGAGCACGGAAGCAGCCGAGGTCTATTGGGAATGACGGGCGCGGGGAATGGAGACGGCGCGAAGCGGAGAGGTCCCAAGCCCCGTCTGGTTGGCCACGGGCCCCCAGCCGGTCGGAAGCACGAGGCGCCCACGCCGCCGCCTGCCATGCACCAGCAGCCGGCGAACGGCTGGAACCTGGCCACGATCAAGGAAGGCGGCAAGCGCGCGAAGCCCGAAGCGCCCAAGTTCCTGCTGCTTCTGTACGAGATCCTGCAGACTGAGAGCGCGCGCGTGATCCGCTGGTCCGAGGACGGGCTGTCGCTGCAGATCCTGGACCCCGTGGTCGTCACGGAGAAGATTCTGCCCAAGTACTTCAACCACACCAACTTCCACAGCTTCCAGAGACAGCTCAACTACTTTGGCTTTCGCAAGTGGACCAAGTCCAAGACGGATATCTGCACCTTCAGCCATCCGTACTTCCGCCACAACCAGCCGGAGCTACTGCAGCTCATCAAACGCAAGAAGGCTCCACGTCGAACGCCCGTGGGTGGCGGTAGTACGGCCGTCTCAGCCGCCACGGGAGCCAATGCGGAGCAGGCAGGCAAGAAGCTGCAGTCGCTCTCGCCCTGTGGCAAGCGGAAGCTCCCGCCGGGTGAAGACGACCGCGAGAGCGCGGGCCATGGAGCTGGGATGCACATCCAGATGAACACGTCAAACGTTCCCATCCAACCAGCGATCAACGGCGTGCCACTCGGCTCTATGACGACGCCACATGCAGCCTCCTCCAACGGGGCCATGGGCTTTTCCTCGCAAGATCATATGACGCACCAGTATCTGCCGGGGTCAGCTTTGCTGAACAACGTCATCTCTCCCGTGGCGGCCACCGAGTGCAAGAAGAAGGCCAAGAAGCTGGACAAGAAGGACTACTTGGCGACGGCCACGCTTCATGCGCCACTCGCATCCCCGACCAATGCGGCTACGCACCCTTTGAATCCCTCGACGGGACTCATGACGTCGTCCTCCACAGCGGGCAGCAGCAACAACAGTGTCGCTCTCACCAACATTAGTAGCGTTAACTCGGATGCAGGCGGCGCCCACGTGAACGGGTACACCACCACGGCACTGCCGACGCTGGATATCGTTCGCAACCGGATCATTCGGCGACAGCAGGCGGTCGGCCTCGAACAGCAGCCACAGCAATTGCTTCAACAGCAGCAGCAGCAGTACTACAGCGGCTATTTCCCCGGCTTCCCGTCCCCCAATGGTCCAGGTGACATGGCTGGAGGAGTGATGGAGATCCGCCCTGAGCTGTTGGCATCCGCTGTGCCCAGGGCATCGATGATCCGACCGGAACCAAATCCGAGTCAGAGTCCCGTGTTCTCCAACTCATTCAGCGACCCCGTGAACATCCTGCTTCGCATCAAGAAGTCGCGCACGTCGTCGGGCGAGGGCGCCGACGTGACCACGACGCAAGAGCAGGCCGTGGAACAGAGCGACAACCTGGCGTCGTTGCACAACTTCCTGCTGGGCCACAGCTTGTACACCAACCGTCTGGAGGCGCAGCTGAAGTTCGTGGCCGAGGAGAACGAGGCGCTGAAGCACTTGCTGGACTCCAAGCAGCGCGAAATGGATACGTTGCAAAGCGATCGCAAGGTGCTACAGCACGAAAACGCAGTGCTGCTCGAAGACAAGAACAAGCTGTTCGAGATCAATCGCGACCTGCTGGGCAAGCTGTTCCCGCAGTGACTTGCGAGCCAGCTGGAAGACAGCTACCACTCGTAACGAGCGTGCAGCAGGGCGACTGGGTCCCGCCCCCTTCATTGACCGAGCCAGAAGCGGAGACAATAACGACGTGAACACTAGAGTAGAGCTGGCGCGGTAAGTGACCCGAGCACCCCGAGGCGGACCAACCAACCAGGGCGGTGCTGTATTTGTGGAGCAGCTTTTCGAATTCGCATGACGGCGTCGAAAGGGAACCGATCGAACAGAAGGACAAGTGACGAAGAAACACAGGGCAACGATCACACAGTCGACGGACATTTATGTCAAGCATGTACAAACAAAACACAAACACAATTGCGCAATATCAATCAAAGCAGCAGCAAGCGAGCAGTGTACACAACACTCCCAAGACACTCTTGCTACCTCTTCCTCCATCGCTCGAACGCAGCAGGCATTGGATTGATTCGAGAAAGTATGGCCAGCCTTCCCATCTAGTCTAGTCCGTTGGCTGTCTCTCGAGTGAGCATCGAGGACGCAGTCAATGTTTGCATTGGCCCGGGAAGCGCGGGAGCGGAATCACGTCGCGGATGTTGTCCATGCCGGTGGCGAAGAGCACGAGGCGCTCGAAGCCAAGTCCCCAGCCGGCGTGGGGGACCGAGCCGAAGCGACGTAAGTCCAGATACCAGTCGAGGTCTCCGCCTGCGGAAGCAATCGCTTCGTCGTCCACGTCTCCTTCAGGGAGGAGTCCCAGGTTGCGCATCTTCTTCTCCAACAGCTCGAAGCGCTCTTCACGGACGCTACCCCCTACAAGCTCGCCGATCTTGGGCACCAGCAGATCCATGCCGGCCACCGTCTCTCGCTCGAGTGCGTCCGGCGCGTTCTTGCGCATGTAAAACGCCTTAATGTCGGCCGGGTAGTCCGTCACGAAGACAGGCCCACCCACGTATTTCTCAGCGAGGAATCGCTCGTGCTCCGTCTGGAGGTCCATGCCCCACTCGGGCTTCTTATCAAAGCGCACGCTGCCTTTGCCGTCCGCGACCGCCTTCTGGAGGACGTCGATGGCCTCCGTGTAGGTCAGGCGAGCGAAATCTTGCTCCACCACACGCTCAAGCCGCTCCGCGATCTGCTTGTCGTAGTTCTTGTTGAAGAACGCGACGTCCTCGGCGCAGATGTCCAGTGCGTGGCCCACGGAGCGTTGCACGGCGCCCTGTGCCGAGGAAATGCACTCCTCAAGCCCGGCGAAGGCCATCTCAGGCTCCACCATCCAGAATTCAGCCAAGTGGCGTGTGGTATTGCTGTTCTCAGCGCGAAAGGTTGGGCCAAAGGTGTACACCTTGCTCAACGCGCAAGCGTACATCTCGCCGTGCAGCTGACCGGAGACGGTCAGGTACGTCGGCGCACCAAAGAACTCCTCGTCTTTCCCGTCTACTTTGCATGAAGCACATCAGCACAATTAAAAAGGTGCCTGCATGTAGTATACCAGTGTCAACTCCGAACGAAGGCAAGCCACACGAACCCTGCTTGGCAAGGCGGAACATCTCGCCGGCGCCCTCGCAGTCGTTGGAGGTGAGGATGGGACTGTGCAGATGCAGAAAGTCGTTCTCCTGGAAATATGCATGCAACCCTTGGCTGCTCACGCAGACACACGTGGGAGGAGATGATCAGAACCTCCCTCATCTCACAGTAGTCGCAAGTCGCGCTGCCAGAACGCATTACGTGTACCTTAGCGCATTGCGCACGCGCGTGACGGCGCCAAACGTGTTGGTGCGAGCGCGCAGATGCAGGTTCTCGCGCAGGAACTCCAGCGACTGGTACTTCTTCTGCAGCGGGTACTTCTGCGTGTCGCACTTGCCGAGCACCTCCAGTGTACTCGGGTGTAGCTCCAGTCGCTTCTGCTTGCCGCCAGGTACCTCGTGCAGCTCTCCCTCCGCGAAAACGCTGGACCCGACGGTGATGTCGCCCAGCTTGGCGCTTAAGCCTCCACTCTCTCCATCCGCGTCCTCAGCGGGCAGCGTAATCTGCAGTTCGGCAAGACACGACCCGTCGTTCACGTTGACGAAGCTCACAGACTTGTGCTTGCGCACAGACTTGACCCAACCGCCCACGGCCACGCGCGCGCCGCTCTCTAGCTGCCGAGCTGCACGGATGCTCGAGCGCTGAGACAGATCTGTCGCGAATGCCGCGCACTGAAGCTGCTGCGGCTGCTGCGGCCGCGCCGTCCACGAGCAGCGGCACGCCGCTCGCACGGCGCCGACGCTGCGTCTCCCCAGCATTTTGTGATGCGTGTCAACCACAAACCAAGGTTCGGCTAGAGTGTAGAATTTTGTAATTTCTGAATAGAGTGAGCTCTGCCTTCTGATACGGATGTGGAATCAGGAGTCTGATTCGAAGTGATGGCGAGTTCTTCTAAAGTTGGATGATTAGCTAAAAAATAGAAAAAACTGAAACTGCTGCAAAACGGTCGGAAGGAATAAGAATCCCCAGATAATAAGGTTGAAGTTCGCCTCCCCGTCCCGATTGCATTCCCAAGGCAAGGGGAATTTTCCATTGGGGTTGCCACATCTTCACGAGCCTGTCCTCATTGCTACATGTACTTCTATCTTTCTGCGGGCGATATCGGCGGTGCTGGCTCGAGAATCTCGAGGCGATATGCATTGTGCAAACGCATTTCTTATTCGCTTTGTTCTCGGAACAGGTCGAGGATATGGTGCTTGAAATTCGAGCTGCGCAGCATTTGCCTTCGAAGACCTGGCTAGAAAGAAAGTACAGCTGCGGTGCGTGCCGTCCGTGGGTGCATGCATGAGTGGCGTGATGATTTTTTTAGTTGAGGCGGCGGTTCGCTCTGTGATGAAAGCCTGCCTGTCCAATTGCCAATTGGCTCCATGGCGGCCACTTCATCGTGAAGTTCATGGAGTATCTTCCGGGATCGCACCCTGTGTTGTCTTTGTAGCGTCCGCGCATACAGCAAATGCTGGCAGTTCGGCCTAGATTTCCAAATCCCCACGTGAGGTGTACGCTCGCTCGACTGGCCTCATCGGTTCCCGGAACATGCGCAACCACAGGCTGTGCCACAGCATCCAGGGCATGGCGTTGTGCAACGCTCACCAATATTGGTGGTAACTCCGTCAAACGTCACGAGCCATGACGGAGCCAAGAGCATATCATCCCTTGTGAAAAGGCGAAATTGGCAAGCATGGTACTTGCTGACTTTTGTTCGTCTCCCGTGATAATCCTTTCTGGGAGGGTAGATGCAAACGCAAGCGCTCAACCGGGAACGTTCATCGTATCCAACTACAACAAGCGGACGTTCATCCAGCTCGAGTATCCAGGAGGTGACCAAGCGATTGTGCGCTACGAGGAGGACGAGCTGGTCGCGAACTCCGGCAAAGCGCCTATACCATACGTAGGCCATCTTCTATTGCTGCGCTAGCTGGTCCCAGGTCAGAAGCTCACGCATTGGCTAAAACGGAATCATTTCGTCCAATGAAATGGCTAATTGTGGCCCACCTTTTCCTGCAAAGCGGAAGGCGACGACGACTCATGATGATGGATGCTGAGCACAGCGACCTTCGCGCGTCTCCGGATGACGCCATACGCGTCACGACGCCGGCGGACGCTGGGCAGCAACGCCTGACGGCCACGTACGGGCTGCGGGCGCTGGCCACCGTCGTCTTCGACATCGACTCGGGCCAGAAGCTGGACGCGCTGTACCCCCCGACGTGCGGACTCTCGGAGGCGGCCAAGACGAGTCTCGCGCATCTGGCGCTGCCGCACAGCAACAACCAGGACGAGGGCGACACGCAGTTCACCGTGCGCTTCCGAGACGCTTCAGACGAGTCAGTGGCCTTGTCTGATGTCTGCTACACGCAATCGCTTGGGTTTTGCTGCTGACTAGGCAAATGTATTGGGCGTTTGGTGCTTCTGCTGTCTTTGGGATGCGGACGTCAACAGCTCTGAGCTGCTGTTTGGCTTCGTTCTGTTCCGCCAGCAGAAGGACGCGTCGCGTACCCGCGGCTACTTCCAGAAGGCGCTCGTGCTCGTCAGTGCCAAACCCTATGTGGATCTGTACGACCGCGTACTGCGCGTGATTGGCCCGCTCTTCTTCACAGCAGGCCCGCAAGCCTTGGATGCGGTATACAACAACATCAACGCATGGTACGAGGCTCTGCTGCTGTCCACCGACGGTGTCGTGGTCTTCAGGAGCCTGTGCTAAGTATATTATGTCCATGCGCTTAATGTACGCTTAATTAGGCCTGAGCTTGTGTTCGACACGCCGGTGGTCCTCCCTCTAGCCGGCACCTACATCTCCTGCATCATCCCCAAGTTGCTCGACTATGACCAAGTCGACGCGGCCTTCGACTCCACTGCTACATCTCCGAGCCAGCCGCATTTCATCGTTGAAGCAGACGACGATGTCACCGGAACGGGGGACTTTCACGCCGGAGAAGAGGGTGTTGGTAGTGAAGAGGACGGAGACACGGAAGAGACGGTGTTGGTCAGAGGAGGACAGTTCGTGGTCTCCCGACGGCAACAGCCCCCATCTCCGTCCTTCGGAGACCTCCTGCTGTCCAAGCGGACACATCAGACCACACCGTTCGAGGTGACACCTTGGAGTCTCGGGGATCTTTGGGTGAAGCAAGCGACCTTACCTTTGGGTTTCTTCATTTTCTATAGAACATTGGACTGTACTCCAGCTTCATGGGGCTCGAGAGCTCGCTGTGGCTGCTGTGGCAGCTGGCGATCACCGGCGAGAGCTTCCTCATCCTGTCTCCGCATGCAAGAACGTGCAGTCAGGCTGCGCTTGCTTTCACCAGGTACGAAAGGCTCGTGGCTACCTTGAAAGCCACATGTCATACGCTTTCTAATCGCCAACACCTCGTGATTGGCTTTGGTGGGAGGCAGTTTGATCGCGCCATTGCAGTTCCATGGCGACTGCCGACCCTACTTCACGGTCTACGAAGCGGACTTCGACGTACGTCAGCGTCAAATAGACTAGAGTTTGTCCGTATCTGCGTCTTCAAGCTGAAGTACTGACTGTTGTTTCTGCTATCAACTCACCAGGAACTTGCCAAGAGGCAGAACAACGGCGTTAGCAGTCCGAAGGACGTGACGGTGATTGGAACCACGAACCCCTTCTTCATGAAGGTATCACTGCACACTGCTCGCCTTCCTGCGACGACAGTTTTACTAACGAAGGTGTTTGGCTTGCGCAGTCGCTAAGCCATTGGCCAAACGCACTGGTCTTCCCGTTCTTGGAGCCGTCAAGCGCGAAGGAGCGAAGAGACGGAGGTCCGTACTGGTGCCTTGAGTTCGTGGTGGACCAAAGCTGACGAAGACTTCTGTGCTTATAGGTGCCACCGGAGTTGAGAGCGCGTCAGAAACGGAAGACACAGGCAGCATCTGCCTTCGGATCCAGAAGAACGTGGAGCTCGACGACTTTGAAAACAGCGATCGAGCTATGGTAAGCGGCAAACTTTCGCGCATCGCTGGTTTGGATGACACTAGGTATCGTCGCAACTGATGATCACACCGTGGTTGTATCGTGGTGTCTTGTTGACCTGTAGCTTCTGCGACGATGTCCTCGTTACCTGGTTCCAGACGCGACCATTCTCCGTCAGCTCATCTCTCCACCCGAAGTGCACGTCACCCAGACCGCTAGTATGGAGGAAGAGCCCTACGCCACCATCAACAACGCTGTCCTGCGGCAGGTACGCACCGGTCCTTTTAATACCTTCGCGTCTTTGCTGCTCAACACTTGATCGGTCTAATGGCGGGTAAACTTGGTGTGGTACGTGACGATGGCAGCACTTCCGGAAACTCACCAAGGATTTCCTGCACCCGTTCGAGCAATACTTTGGCATCTGGAAACCCAGCGGACGGCGGTCGAATCTGTACATGAGCGCTGAGGATTACATGAAGGCATTCAGCCTCCCGAGCTTCCTGGCAAGCATCAAACCGCGGAAGCTCCCACCGCAGATCAAACTGTCCAAGTGGAAGGCGCTGTACACGGCGTTCGTTCGCTCGCCGCACTTTGAGCCGTGGTTCAACTACCGCCGTCAGAGATGCATCCACCACTTCGCCAATACGTTGCGCACCTTGCGGCAAAGCGTCGACGCCGACTTGCTGCTGAGCTCGCCCTTCGGAGACGACCTATCGCAGGAGCAATGCGTCAAGCTGCAGAAAGAGATGGAGGTCGCTCTGGAGCTCGAGAAAGCTCGCGGTGAGATGGACAAACAGCATATCCGCATCATCAAGAAGCACCTGAAGGCTGTGAAGCAGCGTCTGCGCTCCTCCACTTGATGCAGGAATGCTCAGCTGTGGATGAATTTGCTGGAATCTGGAATAGATGTGACCTTCCCTTCTCTTGTTGCCTGCCTTACTGGACAGCGTCTGGTTGCTTGGATGGATGCGCCTTCTGGAAAGCAGGCACGGTTTCTAATGCAGCAGCAATGCGAGCGATTGTCGGGTACTTGGCCATGTCCACACTGACGCGATCCGCGTTGTACACTTGTGGCTGCAGATACATATCCGCCAGAGTGACCTCGTCTCCGAAGCAGTACGTGCCGGCAGTCTTGCTCAGCTCCCTCTCTAGCGCGTCAAAGCCGCGTTCGACCCAGTAGCGAGCCCACTGCAGCTTCTTCGCCGCGCGTTGCTCTTCTGGCAAGTCCTCCGCTACCTATATGCATCCCATCCAAAGAACAAATCAGTGGGAATGTGTCCGCATTCTTTGCTAAAGCATTGATTGTGTCGTAACAGTGGGCAGGAAGATGCACCTTGAGCTGCACCGTCAGGTTCTGGATCGGCTGGATATCGCACCCGATTATGGCACACAAGTTTCGCACTTGCGCACGTTGGAAGCTGTCGCGTGGCAACAGCGGCTTCTCCGGGTGCGTCTCCTCCAAGAACTCGAGGATCGCGCTGGATTGCGGCAGCACGTGACCATCCACCACGAGGGTCGGCAAGCGCTAGAGACCACCGAAATGCGAAACAACCAGTCACATATTCGATACAACGACAAGAGAGCAAGCCAAAAGCACAGCAAATGCCGCACCTGATTCGGATTGAGCGCCGTGTACGAGTCGCTGAACTGCTCGCCACCGCCAGTCAGCAGGTGCACCGCGCGGTAGGAGTACGCGATGCCCTTCCACTCCAGCGCTATGCGCACACGCCACGAGCAGCTGCTGCGCCAGTACGAGTACAGCACGCAGCCAGGAGACGCTTCTCGGCCGCTGGTCTCCGCCATCTTCCGCTTCCGGTGTCGGTGGATTTGGATAAGAAAACTTCAACGACCGGATGCATTCAATTCATTGAATTGCATGCTGCTTCCTCCTGTCACATCTGTTGAGCTGAAAATGACAAACGATGGTACAATCCATCCAGAATACCGGTAACGTGCACGTTCCTGATTGCGCCGCGAGCTACATCGGCGGCATAGCTGAATCTCCTGAGGCTCCGGATGGCGTCCACGTCGCCGCGCCGCCGCAGCCCGGCGTCTCCTACAGCCAGCGACCACGGCGTCATCGACGTGGTGAGCCACAGCCCCGCCACCCTGCAGGGGATGAGCCATAGTGGCCGTGATTCCCCGCAGCTTCCCGAGAGTCGGGGCCGACGCGCGTTGACTCTGGACGGGGCGGACGATCGCGGCCAGTATGACGCCGGTCACGACGCTCCAGAAGCGCAAGGCGACGAGGAGGAGGAGGAGGAGAACGACTCCATGTCCACAGACGGGGAGGAGCACGCGTATCGCCGCGGTCGACAAGCCATCCCCATGGAATCGCCCGGCGACGACTTGATCGGCGACCTGTTGATCGACGATGACGACGACATGGTGCTCGCAAGCGGCGGCCAGCACCTGCCGCGATTGCGTGGTCGACGCGGCTTCTTCCAGGCGGATATGGGCTCGGACGGGGCTCCGCGCAGCTTCCGCTACCGCTCGAGCGGCGGCATGTTGCAACGCATCACGTTCCGAAGGCGCAAGCGGGGCGAGCACGACGTGTTCTGGACCGCCATCCTCGTGTGCACGCTGCTGTCCTTCGCTTTGATGAGCTGCATGGTCATCTACCTCACGCAGACGGACTTCTTCGCCTCGCATCAGAACGATCTCTTCGGCACGACAGTGGACAATCGGTTCACGGTCGTCTCGCAACAGGACGCCCAGATCTTCCTCAAGAGCGGTCGGTATCTGCCTTTGCCTTGCAATCTCAGGGGTTATTACTGTGGCAACTGACCTCTAGGACTGCGTGTACGCTAGGCTACTCGAACTCGGTGTATTCAGAGGGCATGATCTCCTTCGATGACGGGGAACTGCGGCTCGGACGCCGCGCTCTCGCAGCTGCGGAGACGCAGAGCTTCTATGGCGTCTCCTTCTTCGCCAACGGCACCGCGTCCTTCACCAACAGACTTGACTGTGCGTTTCTATCGGTTCTTCCCCTGGATCATTTCTGAGGTGGTTGGCATTAATGTTGATCATGTTGCTGGCGATGGCAGCGCCCATGATTGAGGCCGAGTACCTGCATGCCCGCAAGGCTGTGGTGTTCGACGATGGCACGGTGATGACCACGGCCGCCAACATGTCGGGCGGAGTGAAAGAGGTGGGCGATTTGAACCTCGTGTCGCAGTCTGGCACGGTGGTCACGAGCGCCGGCGGGAAGCCGCTGCTCTTCGTGGATCCGGACGGGACTGTGACCGTAGCCAATACAGACGCTGAGGACCCGACGCTCATGGGCATCACGCTGGATGGGGCGCGAGGCCGCTTCAGTATCGCCGATGGCTTGGTATTGCAGCACGACGAGAATTCGTCAAGTCTGTCCACGACCCACGCTCTTCATCTCAACATGACGACGATCCTCGTGGGAAAACCCAAGAGCGGGAAAGTGCGCTTCACGGTGTCAGGGGATGACGACGAGGACGAAAATACAGAAGCGGAGGATGGCGGACGAGCGATGGAGGCAACAGACCAAGCGGAGGAGAGTGAGAGTGCTACACTGGAGGTGGCTGGACAAACGTCCTCGACACAAAAGGAAGGTGGTGACATCCGCATTGTGGGTGGCGATGGACTGGAAGTCGGTGGCGACGTGGCGTTGACTGGTGGTCAAGCCACAGATGCGACGCCTCTGGCGTATGGCTCCATCTCCATCAATGCCGATCTGGAGCAGACCGCCTCGTCACTCACTGAGATTGGCAGTCACAGTGCGTCCCACTCCGTCAACATCCACGGCCTCGT
The DNA here is from genome assembly GCA_001712635.2 of Nothophytophthora sp. Chile5. Classification (NCBI taxonomy): domain Eukaryota; phylum Oomycota; class Peronosporomycetes; order Peronosporales; family Peronosporaceae; genus Nothophytophthora; species Nothophytophthora sp. Chile5. The sequence goes on from MBAC02005390.1 coordinate 15,279, forward strand.
GTCGTTCAACCACAAAACCACAGGCGTTAACAACGCCACGCAAGTGAAGGTAGCTGGCGGCCGCTTCAACGTCACTTCGGAGCGGATCGCGCTGGATAACCGAGCGCTTAGCGCCTCGCGACTCCATCTCAATTCGAACGACTTGCAATTGGGCACGGCTTCTCCGTCAATTAAGATCGGCCAAGCGGATTTCTCGACCGTGGCGATCCAGGGCGATAGCGTCTCGCTTGATACAACAGGCTCCCTCGCTATCGGCAGCAGCGCGTCGACGATCCGAGTGGGCAACGACAAATCGTCGGGTCAAGTCACTAAAGTCAGCTCTTCCGTGATTCAACTGGACGCAAAACATGGGATCGCCATCAACGCTCGTAACGTTGAGGCCATCACGACCATTTCTGGTCTGGCGCGGTTCAACGGAAGCTCCAACACGAGCTCTTTGCTGTCAGTCACGGATGCTGCAGTCCGCATTAACCCGCCCAAATTCCGCGTTGGTTCAAGAGGGGACACTCGTCTCGTGTCTATCGAGGCCGTGCACGTGAGTATCGGCGGTCCGGGTGCGAACGCCACGGTGTCTCCGCCGATCGGCAGTCGCCTCGAGATCTTCAGCGCTGACATCGACATTGGCTCAGAAGTGTCGGCAGTTTCGATGACAGGCAACTCGGTGGCCATCAATGCCGTGGATACGATCGTTATTGGCGATGATGCGGACACGATCGCAGTTGGCAGTGAGAACGTCGGCAGAGTTGACGTGCAGGCCGAAACAGTGGGAATCGCCGGTACGTTTGCACTGCTAAAGGAACGCCCCACTTCAGTATTGGAACTGAGAAATTGACGCTCTTGGCGATGGCTGTTCACAGGTGCGACCACAATCCGCGGCGCTTCTCTTTCGGTCCAGTCTACAGACGTAGCAATCGGCAGCAACTCGACCAGCGACATCGCGATTGGCACATCGGCGGTGAAGACAGCTGCTCTGGAAGCGGAGAGCGTGTCGGTTGGGTCGCGAGCCAAGTCCGTCTCCATCGGGGTAGGCAGTACGGCAGTGAAGATCGGGTCTGCGACCAGCGTGATTGACCTATCGGGCACTGTGACGCTCAATGGCGAGATGCTTCAAGCGCGTCGACTAGCAGAGCTGGGCGGCTTCGGACCGGAGAGCGGGAGCAAACGTTTCGGCTTTCTCGATGCCGATCGGATCGAAGTGGCGGTCACGGAGACCGCGACACTTACGGAGTTTGCGCTTACTTGGGATAGTGGGTACTCCTCGGAACCGCAGACATATCGCCTCGAAACGCGTAAACAGCGGGTTCTCTCTATTGAATCCACCCCAGAGGCCGAAGACGAAGGCGAAAACACGAGGCATCTCCAGCTTTCACTCCACATCTCTGCCTTATGGCTCGACGTCAAAGGAGAGGAGGAGGTGGTCAACGCACGGCCGAGCAAGATCCGGTACACTTCACATGGATTTCCCGCTCGCCTCATGTGTTGCGTACTCACCTCACTTGCCATGTTTCGTTGGTTCTTTCGCTGGTTAGATGTCGAGTTTCCCGTCACTCGCCGAATCAAGCGACAGCATCTGAAGAGGTCGTGCTGGAAGTGAGCGCATTTGTGGAGCACTGCGCAGGAACGGGATGCGACGACGGCATCTTTCTGGGTCTCAACGGCCAGCGGATCGTGCGCTATAGTTTAGGAGACAGCTTTTCCACACAGTGTGCGTTAGCGTCAGCTGCGGTGGGTCACGTGGTGCTCGAGGGTGCGCAGTACTCGTTCACCGAAATGTAACAGCACGGGGAGTGCCACTTCCACGCGATTCCGATAGATAAATAAATACACGCATTGCTAGCCAAGCAGCCGCAAGATCTCGAGCGTCTTCTCTTGAATGCCCTCGTGTTCGGGGAAGCAGGCGATTGCCGCTTCCGCCACCTCAATCACGCCCTCCCGACGCGCGAAGGCCTGCAAACGTGAGGTGCCCGACACCAAATTCACGAGCGCCCAGCTGCCGTAGTACTGCACGTATTCATCCGCTGGACAGTTGAGCATGGCCGCGATGACAGCACCCAGGCCACCCTTCGTAGCGATGCTATCACACAGGAAGTCTGGCAGACACGAAGGCAAGCCAGCGTGAGTATGGATAGCACATTCGACGCCCAATAGGGCGATGGGGTTGTACCTGATCCTGCCAGCGTCAGCAAAGCCCAGCAACTCCGCTTTTGCACGCCACAATGCTGAGGGAACGTCTGCATGGTCTGCAGCACGGCGTCCACTCCTCCAGCGTCTAGAATTCGCTTGCGGTTGGTCTCTATATCAACGTGGCGGCCGAGCGTCAAGTGGTCCAAGAAGTGAGCAAAGACCTTGGCCATTGCAGCAATTCGATTGAAGTGAAGTCGAGTTTACGTACCGCAATTGTGCGCCAGGTTCGTGAGCAGCACGCAGCCCGCCTCCTGCATCTTCACCTCTGGCTGGAAGCGCTTCATCGCTGCGAGGACGAGGTCGACTGCCCCCTCCGCCACCACGATGAGGCGGTTGCGGTCGTGGTTGAAGACAGCGACGCTCAGGCACTTGCAGCTCTCCAGCTGGAGGACGAGATCGCAACTATGGCGGTGCATGAGCGCAAGCACGGCCTTGATCGCCAGACACTCGGGGAGGTCGTCCTTCAAGCCCTCTAACTCAGCAACAAAGCACGTTAGCCAACCCGCAAGTAAAGTCACCATGGCCACCTCTGCAATGGTGGTCAGTGATTGCACCAAGTCTCACCGTTCTCCTTCAGCAACGTGGCCAGCTGCTTCAGCGCTGCTAGAAGCTGCTGCTGCTTCGTGTTCCCAACTCGATTCTCTTCGCCGTTTTCTTGCTCCTCCCCCTCTTCTTCCTCCCGTAGAATCCGAACCAGCGCCACCACTTGAGTGTTCTTGATATTTTTGCGAGCTGCAAAGCCGCCAACACTGGCATTTGCGTCCCAACTGCGATGGCGGCGATGACGCTGCTTCTGACCGCCATGAGAGGATGCAGTCGACGACTTGGGACCACTGCTACGCTCTTCGCACTCTTTGCAGTACCCAGAAGGCCCCACGAGGTACCTGGGAGCATCGCACTGCGGTGTTAAACATTGACGGAGCTTTCGGGCCCTCTCTGCAGACACAAACGAATGAGCAATCATAATCATTAGTCCCAGGCTTTGAGATTTGCATCTGCCAGACCACATACCTTCATCAGCTTTCTGCTTCGCTTGCCGGTTCATATGATCCTCAAAGCCGGAGATTCTGCACCGCAGCGCGTCAATCTCGGCTTGAGCACTCACGATTTTCCCACGCAGGCCTGCGATCTCTTCGTCACGCCCTCGAACTTCCAAGGCCAATGCTCGTTGCTCCTCTTGCATGGCCGCTTGTGTCGTGAGTAAACCCTCCTCCACTGCCTTCAGAGCGTGACCCTCCTCTTCATAGCGAGCGACGTCGGTCTGCAGCGCCATTTGCTGATCAAAAGCTTCCTGAAGCTGGAGAGAAAGCTCTTGAATCTCCTTGTCCTTTAGTGCCAACACATAGGACAACGAGGCTTTTGGGTCGAGCTCTCCAGTTGGACTCTGCTGCAACACGCTCGAGAATTTGCCTCGCGCTTCTTCCATCTGCAGCAGCTGCTTGCTCAAACCTTCGGCTTGCCTCTCGATCTTCCGGCGCGCGTGCTGTTCTTGCTCCCACCTGTAGATCGCCTGTGTCAATCGCCCCTCCAGGTCTTCCATCGCGTCCATTTCACTGCCAATTTTCCGAGCAATCGCTGCACATTCCGCCTCAACCTCTTGCTTCTGAGCCAACAATTGGCTTTTGTTTTCCCTCAATTTCAGGAGCTCAAACAACAGCGTTTGCTTCTCTTCGCCATCAGCTTTTCTTGCAGCACGCAGTTTTCCCACCTTCTCGCACTCCTTCTCCAAGGAAGTTTGCAATGCTGCAGTCATTTCCGATCGTTCTTGCACTTCCATCATGACGCGCCTCATCTCCTCATCCCTTTGCATTATGAGCTGCTCTCGCGCTTCCAGGTCGACACGCAGCCGCTGATTCTCCTTCGCTTCTCGTTCTCGGTCTCTTTGCGCTTGTTCCAGCTGAAGCACAAGCACCGCGAAGTTCTTCTGTTCTTCTACCAGCTCCTGCTCCACTGCAGCCAACCGCTTTAGATCCATTTGCTCACGATGATCCCGTTCTTGCAGCTTGAGTTTCACTTGCTCAGCTTCCTTGGCCACGAAGTAGCGGTCAGCGTATAGGAAGCACGGGAAAGTCGCCGTCGACAGCCGAGTTTCCTCTCCAACACGCTGTTGCTCGTTAGCAACAAGTAGCTGAAGCAGCATTTCTGCTGTTACCGACGTGGATTTGCTTCGATGACGTTGCTGGGTCGAACCTCCCGTCTTCAAATCCCCATTTAACGCCATCGTCAACTGTAAGACCTGGGAAAACACTGGATCCATCTGCTGGACGCTAGAAAGGCGATTGAACAGTTCGCTCGTGGGTTTCTCACCCGAACACATTTCCAGCAGAAGCACTCCAAACGCAAACAGGTCTTGCTCCACGGTCGTGAAGCCCGAATTGGCAGGATTTGAAGACGTTGAAGATGACGGAAAGGAGTCCGTCGCGGGCGGGTCTCGTGCCATCTCATACACTGTCTTCAACGCTGAGGCGGTCACGGCCCCCGAGAGTTGCGACGGAGCTTTTCCCGTCCGAAGGATCAATTCCAGTCCGAAGCGACGTAGCTTGACGCTTCTCGATCCATCCAACATCACCTTTCTGCTAGTCAGACACACGCCCAAGGTTTGCTGCTTATGGTGCAGGAACGCCAGTCCCCGCACGACCTGAATACCGATCAAGGCGACCTCTCGCCGCGATAAGGACACGTGATCTCGATGCAAGACATCGTAGAGACTCAACGCCAGTCGTTCCGTGACGATCAGTTCGTTTGGAGAGCTTGGCGTCTGCTGATACTGCTCTGACGTCACCTCGCCGAGAAATTGCACCAAGTTCGGGTGTGGAAACGGCGCAATAAACTCCTGAAGCGTGGCAAGAGCCACCGTCCAGAGCTGCTGCTTGAATGGCGTCGAGCGAGCGGAATAGACAACTATGGCCGCTCCGTTGTATGCGCCTTTACGCACGTTCCAATGCGGAGTCTGCACCAATACGCCTTCTGCACTTTCTTCCAGCATCAAATCGGAGCGGTCGATCGCCATACCCGTCCGTGTCTCCAGAATCTCCATCACAGCTTAGCAGGTCTGGTCTTCGGCTCGTCTTGGTCTCCGCGAATGCTTCAAGCACCATGTTGCCGCTCGTATTTTTAGGTTTCGACAGTTCACTGAGCATCATGAGCCCCGAAAAGTTCAAAGACATCACTTGGATCCACCTGCCGCCGGTTCATCGCGCTTGTCCAGAAGCTTGTGGTATTGCTTGGAGCTCATCTCTACTGCCACTTGAAGCTGAGCAGCCAATCTGGCCACCAGTTCGTGTGCCTCTTGGTAGTTGGGGGTCACGCCGCCCACTTCGGTCACGCGGGTCTGCAAACTCGCCTCCTCACTGTGCAGATTCTCCTCCTCCGTCACCAGTTTGTCCATATAGTACGTCGAGCGTCGCAAATGCTGCAGTAACTTGATCGTGAACGTGCTCATCTTCTCCTGCACGCTCTCCCTCTCGCTCTCTGCCGCTGCCTTCTGCTGGTCTTGCGAATCTTCCCCTGGTCGAGTGATCCGAGTTTCACCCGCGTCACCTGATGGAAGGCAGAAAGTGACGCGATCCGCAAGCTTGGGCTGCCGATGCACCGCCTCGCTCGTTTCCTCGTGGTCGCCCTCGCCAGCATCAAGCACTAGAGATCGCCTCGTCCGCTTGTGCTGGAGCCTCTCATTTCCATGCTGCTCTCGGTGAAGTGGCCGCTTCGACAGGCTGGATGGCGACGGGGAAGTGATCGACGGGGTGTTGGACGCTGATGACGTTCGAGGAGGCTGTTGAGCTCTCTGACGGAAAGGACTGGTGAGTAAGGACTTCATACGGTTCTTCCGTCCGCTGAATTCCTCCAGTGCTCGCCTCACCGTGACCACGGGGTCTTTCAGCCCAAACGTCCTCACTTTCTCCACGGATAAAGCACTCAAGTCTCCGATGGTCTTGACTTTGTAGAAGGAGAAGAACGGTCGGAAACCCATGGGGAAATGCCGGTACAGCAAAGCGATGCCGTCCGTGCACCCGATCAGATCTGGACAGATACACTGCGCCGAGCCAGAGCCAAGATTGATGCGCGGCTGAGTCGAAGGCGAGCGAGCTGTAAGCTTGGGAGGCGCTGACATTGAACCCATAGGCGGTGGCACCTTCTTTCCAGCACGCTCGACATCTTTCAATTTCTCCACAGTCATCGCTCTGCGTGGCGTGACTGGCGCTTCGTCAACAATGGCGCGAACACGAGGCGAGTTGTGCTGCGTTTCATCCGGTGGTCGAACTTGCTGGTCATTCACCGGAGTTGACGGGCAGGCTTCAACAGGCCTTGATCTTGCCTTAGTCGCAACCTCTCCGCTTAACAAACAGGTCGAGCCTGCACTAGCATCGGATGCCATTGACGCGCCACCTTGCACAACACGGACAGGAGTATCATCTTCCAGGTCGAGTGTATCGTTTGGCGAAGCGGAACTTGGAGTACTGGCTGTAGCTGGAACAGCGACTCCAATTTTCTGGCGAGCTTCGTGCAGACCCAGCAACAGCGAAGCATTCTGCTGACTTTCGCAACTTCGCTTCGACGGTTTCCCACAAACCCTGAGCAGCATGTCAAGCACGTCACCACTGAGCTCCGCCTCATCGTTCATGGAGCGAACCGCGTCTTCTGTGAATCGAATCACCGCCTCGACACCGCGCGAAAGTCGCGTTTCGCTGGTCTTCATGTATTCCACAAGACCTCCCAGGATCAAACGCAGCGATTCGAATCCGACTCCTTTTTCAATTTTGTGGCCACCCTCCATGGCGTCCATACAGACGGCGTACTCGAGCAGTAAAGTCACCACAACACACGGCAACACATTGGCCTTGACCGAGAAGTCGACCTGTAAATCCCTAGCGCTCGTTTCTTCACACTTCTTTAGTACGGCAGCACACCTTGGGTGTGTTTTCTTCAGACAGTCCATGCGCTTGACGATGTGGTCGAGCAATTTGCTCTTCGGGTGGAGAGCTACAGTCGCGAGATCCCCGGAAGACGCGAGCTCCGACACCAACGGAGCAAGCAGCTGCAGTTGCCAGAGCAGTTCAAATCGCATCGATAGTGCAGTGCCCGTCTCACCTTGTTCTACTAAAGGCTGCTCAGCCATTGGCTCCGGATCGGTTGGTCGCGGGTCCGTGTGTGTCGAGTGTGAAGTCGCGATTCCAAACGCAAAGTCGACACACAATCGCAAGAGACGAAGGCGAAGCTTCGGTGGTGACTTATCAGCGTTCCTCAGCCACTCTCTTGGTAGAATGCGCGCACATAAGCCCCTCCAGGTAGCCATGGCCAGTTCGTTTGCTAGTTGTTTTTGACGCTCGACAGTAGATTCATCAGCGATTGTGACCAGCTTCTCCACTGCGCCGAACACATCCGGCAACAAGAACGCGATGCCAATCAAATCCGAGCCTATGCGCGCACTTCCATCATCGCCGTCTGCTGCCACGCATAGTGAAGGCAGGTCGCCAACGCTTTCCAACAGCGTGTCATCCACATCCAACACTTTCTGGTTGGAGTTCGGCGCGCTGATCAATGCATCAACCGCGCCATGCTTCATCACAGAAGACTCCCCAGCTGCCATTACGCAGCTCTCTTCACTGCGACTGGATTCGCTCCGTTTGCCTTCGTCATTCTCACCCACTTTCGGCTCCCAAATTCGCTTGGCAAAGCCAATAAACTGCTCAATTTCATGCGAAGGTGCTTCCTCACCATTGCCATCTTCACGTCCCACCAATCGCACTTTGAACAGCGTAAGTACAGGCTTCACGACCATCTCATCGAACCAGCGTTTCCATTTCCGGGCGTTTGGCTGCCCAGACTCGATGGAATGGCCTTCTGCCGCACAAAACGCGTTGAAATCTTGTACCGCGACACTCACAATCCTCCGCCATGACACAAACGCCGCCTCCACAACGTTCAGCACCTGTTCGTCCTCCAAACAGACCAGAATGGGCCACACCAGCAGATGCACCACCGGCTTCTTGAACAACCACTCCTTGCTATAGTGGAAGACGTCCACGACCGCCACCATGCCTGCATACTCATGAGTCGGATGGTTGCATCTCCATGCCGCATACAGTGTTCTGGGATGTACATGAGCTGGTTCAGCATGGCCAGATCAGCCGCTAATCGGGTCTTCAGCAGCACGAGCGTCAACTGCCAGAGCTGCAGCGCGTCTTTCTGCCGCTCGTGGTCCATGTGCGTCTTGATAACCGGCAGAGCGTACTGGACGATGCAATCCTGCACCATCTGCAGCGTCTCCTCGGACCATTTGGGCCAATGGCGGCTCGCTTCTTGGAGTATTAGCCGCGTCTGGGTGCGTGTCGCCGACTCGCTACTGGCCAATCGACTGACTATTGGCCGCATCCAGATACTCAGCACTGCAGAATTCTGCGCCAATTGCTTCGGATATTTGAGAAGCAGCAGATGCAGCCCCTTCAACGCCTGCAACTCGACTAACAAAGGTGGAAACAACCGTTAGGCTAGTTGCCACGAGATTAATGCGATATAATCTCCATGGAAACGTACTTGCGCGGGATTTAAAGGGGTTGACGACTGCCTGGACGAGTCCTTCGACCGTTCGTGGCAGGAATTGATGCCGTTTTGCCTCGAAGTTCTGCATAGTGAGGCACCAGAGACTCAGCTTGTAGGTGGCTTGGTCCTGCGTGGAGAAGAGCCGACGCACGATCTCCCCCAGGAAGACGGAGATCTGCGGGTCCGGGAAAACGGCGGCCAAGCTGCGGTGGTGCATGAAGTAGGACAGCGTGCGTAGACAAATGTGCAGCAGATCAGCCAGTGTGGCGTGCTGCAGGTCGTACCGAAACTCGGCCAGCAGCGCCGGGACGTGTGCGCGCAGCTGCATCACGGACGCCTCCGTGTCTTCCAGCCGCAGCAGCTCATTCAGCGACAAGTACACGTCCATGCGCGTCTCGTTGCCACGAGAGCGCGGGAATCGACGGTTTACGAGCGTCGCTAGCGCCGCCGCCATCTGCGTCTCCGCCGCGGTCTCGGCCATGAGAATGCGGGCTTTCTTGTTGTGCCACCTCCATCAAGGTCAACTCTTGGACGAGCCGAGCCAAGCCGAGCCGTAAAACTGTGAGCCAAGCCGTGTCCGGCGGTTCTCGCCACGTTTTACCCAATCATCATCGTTGAATGGACTCTGGAGCACTGTGATTGGCTGGAAACCGACGGCAATCTGCTTCTGGAATCGTGCGGTCGGTGAACGGCCGCACCAGCAAATAGCGACGTGAAGCCGAGAGAGATCGATCAGTATGGCAGGCGAGGACAAGAGCGGCAAGCCGTGGGACGCCGCGCTGGGCGCCGTGAGCAAGCAGCTGGATGACGCGTCCAAGAGCGTGCGTGACGCGGCGAGCGGACCGGTGACGCAGGCGCGAGACGCGGTGCTGGGCGAGGTGGACCACGCCAAGGAGCTCTCGAGCTCGGCGCGTCACGCCCTGACCACGGCGGGCAAGCAGGCCTGGGAGGCCACGCAGACGTACGTGGCGCCGGTTGTGGAGGTCTTCAAGAAGGCGGACGGAGACGAAGGCACGGCGCTGCGCAAGCAGATCGGCCTGGCGCGGGAGCAGCTCAACCGACAGCTCTACGAGGCGCAGCTCCGCCTGGACGAGACCAAGAAGATCGCGGACGGCCAGCTCGTGCCCGTGCGCGGCTTGCTGACCGTCGCCCAGCAGCGTAAGAGGTCGAGAAGAGCCATTGCTGACGTGTGTTGTGACGCTAACAGCAGGTTTCTATCTTGTCGTTGGTATGAGAACAGAACTGGGCAAGGCCAACGAGTTCCGACGTGAACACCCGGAGGTGGCGGCCGCAGGTCTCGCTGTGGTTGTGGGCGTGCCGTCGCTGCTCTTGCGTGCGTTGCATCTCTGAATGGCTCGACTCCTTATACTCAACAATAGGGGGTTGCACTCTTATTAACCAGATTGGATGCTGGTGCTTGGTGCTAAACAGGCGGCAAGTGGTCGGCGGCGCGGAACTCAGTGCTGGCGGTGGGTGCTGGGGCCGCGGCGTGCTACGGATCGGACAAGTGGGCGGAGAAGAAGCGGAAGTAGAGCGCAGATCGCCCGTTATCGGGTTCCAGAGGGTGGCGGCACGCGGAAGAGGAGCGAAGCGATGGCAGATCGAGGCAGACAACCTCCCTCTCTACTGCTGATGCCTTGATCTTGTGTTCCCTCAGAGGAAAGTGATTGGAAATTGCAGACAGAGGCGAGGGGAAGAGTGTTGACAAGTGTAAAGAAGACCAAGAACGCCTTCCACTGAGCCTTGTTGGCGTCTCTCATTGCTTTGTCTTGCGACCTGTAGGTGTCCAGCCAACAGAAGGGAAACGGTACGTTTGGTGCTGCTGCTGAGACTGAACTGACCGCTGATCCGTGGAGCAGACGCCAACGAAACTGCTTCCAGGAATGGATGACGTCGATTGAGGGCGGTATGTATTCTTGGCAGGAGGTGTGATCATTTGCTGGCGATGAAGTGCTGCTTCGCTTCGTCGGGTCTTCTTTCATGCCTCCCGTCAACTGGAGTCAATGGCGGATGCATCCACGCGAAGCTTCGCCTCTCAGTGGACCTACGACCGCAGTCAGGACCGCGAGGGTTTGCAGAACGAAGACGCAGCGCAATGGCGCAGTGTGGACCGAGTGGCAGTGCGCAAGCGGCAGCGACAGCAGCACCAGCTAGAGCACGGGGACCCCACGGCGATGGACTTTGAAGCGCGAGTCCACGCTCTTGATGCCCATTTCCTTCATACGCCTCGACGCGAGAGTCCCGCAGGAAGTCCGACGCCATCAGTGCGAGGCATTCCCAGTCGGAATGTGGCGAGAATTCGTCCCCAATCAGCTTCAATTCATCGCCGCGCTTTGGATGATGTGGCTGCAGCCACGGACCCCAAGGCTGTACGCTTGCGACCTCAGTCTGCGAAGGCGAGTCGACCGGATAGGATTGCTCCTACCGATGCATCCCAGACTCCGATTGCCCGGAAACTTCCGATGAGGCAGAATGCTTCCAAGTGGACCGAGATGCTGGCTCGCGGGCCTGTGTTCAAGCAGCTCAATCTGCGCCTGCTGGAGCTGGAAACGCACGAGCTTCTCCGTCATGCGTTCCTGAAGCACCAGCCAGTAGAGAAGAAGCCTCGATCGCGGAGACGACGGCGACGGGACAGCGGGGACAAAGGCGCCAAACCTGGCGATGCTGGGACTGCAGTTGCCTGTGGCAGCGGCCTACAGCTCGCTCGAAGTCGAAAGCAGCGCCAGCAAGAGCACGACAAGCGCATGATGTTGGGCCAGGACCGGAGGTCGGCGCGTAGAAGTGGAAGTGATCGGGCGGTAACGTCTCACGGTCAAGGTCCGCAGATACCAGTCGAGGAGAAGCGGCTCATCCAAGAAAAGACCCGTCGACGGAGCAAGTTACTGAAGAAGAAGTCTCAGAAGCAGTTGGAGCAGCCACAGGGGAACCGAGTTGCCAACCAAGAAAAGCGGAGCCCACCAGTGGCTCTCCAGCGACCGCTAAGTGCGCGTCGAGCTGGCAAGGCGACGAGGGCAACTTCTGCACGCGCAACCAAGGCTTTATCTCCTGAGACTGCGGGTTCCGACAGCTTTGGAGATCACGAGCATGCAAACACCAAGATATCTCCACGGAACGGTGCGGAACGTGCTGACGCGGTCATTAGCAATCCGCCTGTCGAGTGCGTGGAGGCCAACCCAGCTCTGGGAAGCTCGGCATCTGTGGCTCTTTGCGGTGTTGGCAGGCGAGACAAGCACGGCGACCCACAGGAGCCACCAGTATCTGAGCCCGTCCTGAACGAACTGCTGTCTTCAACGTTCGAGAGCGGGTTGCTGCTGGATTCCGCCCTTCTTCTGTCGATCCCTCAGTGTGAAACTACCGGGGAGAGAGTGAACCAATGCGAACCGACTGCCACTCCGTCGAATGGGCAACGCACTCATGATTCGGACGAATTGCTGCTTGCTGGGCCGACTAAAGGTGAAGACGATGACGGTGGCGCTCCAGGTGCATGTGATAGTCCGTGTGATTTGGCTGAGCCGCGACGAGATCTCAGCGCTCCTTGTGACCCAGACCCGGTTGTTCCTGCGTGTGGCCAAGCGTGTGCTATTGGAGAGGAAAGGCTCATTTCTTCCGAGTCTGAACCGACAGACCAAGCGAGCTACTGTATTGATGCCGAAGTTGAGCGGCCACCGGCTCAACAGCTGGGCCACCTGGACTGCGGAAGCGATAGCGAAGGCCTGGATGCTTCGGCTCCCCAACCAGCAGATTGGAATCCGCCAGAAAATGATCCAAGCGATGGATCACAAGCGCAGGTAGCCGCAACAAGTGAAGATCGCCAGGGTCCTGTGGCTCTTCGAGGGTCCGACTGCAGCAATTCGATGGTAAGAGACCCCATTGAGACGTGGGGTATCGAGGCCGAAGAGCTTAGCTCGCCAGAGTTCGACAACGGCTTGGTGCAGACGTTAGCTGCTGTCCTGACCGAAGTGCCAGACCTCAACAGCGATGATGGCGAACCGTCGACACTGCAAGGCGGAGGAGAAGACGACAAGCGTGTTGGTGGAGTCGCTTTCTCGGAGCAGTTGATGCCACGGGTGACTGCATTCGAGACCACGAACGGAGAGGATGACCATCCAATCCAGCGCCTCAGTGAAGAAGCGATCGAACCACGAAGAAGAAGGTCCTTGATGTCTGACGAGGGAGCTGCAGTCGATAGGCCAAGTCAGTTGCCACCTTGTGGGGTGAAAGCCACAGATCTCCCAACGAGTCCAAGGGCGCCGACGCTTGTGTCACCGTGTGTTGGAGTCGACTTCGCTACCTCAGAGAACGACGAATCGTGTCGTGTATCGTTGTTTGGGGATCGCCCCGTCAGTCCAAACCTGCTGATTCGCATCGAGCGCGATCGTGATAATGACTTGGAACGTGTGAAAACCAACACTAGCGAACGATACACCTGGACAAACGACGAAGATCAGGAGGAAGCGACTCGGATGGCAAGCGATGGTCGCAGCGGCGAGCTCCTACCGGCGGCTCTTACGGCCCTATCACCTGCTGACGAGGCTCAGTCTGCAACAGAAGAGCGTGGCAGCCTTCTCCTCGCTGAAGATCCAGATCCTGATGCAGATTTGAGTGAAGCAACACAAGCGCTGACCAGTTTGGCTCGGATGGAACGCACAGCTGCCACTGAAAACGGCAGCGTGAAGGACGTCGACGAGGTTCACAACGTTCCAAGACCAGAGCTTTGCAGCGAGCATCGGGAGACTGCAGTGGAATGTCCTGGCTCGGATCTGGCAGCCAACCAGTCAGCGTCGCCTCCTTCGTCATCTCGAGACTCGTCGCTTCTTGTATCCGGCACGAGAGTGGGCAACGAGAAGGACGCTCTCTCGTCGTTGGCTGCTCAGGACGAAGGCTTCCAGATGGCGAGTGCGGTCGAAGGTGATACTGAAGCAAACACTGGCAGTGTAGATGGTGACGACGGCCCTGGAAATGGCAGGCGCTTGTCGGCTCCGGTACCAGTGGGTGAAGAGACTTCGGAGTGCCTTGAGGAAGTCCAGAGCGAGTTCAAGAACGTCGAGCCAACGGCCTCGGACTCTCCGCTGCAGTCATCGGAAGGGCAATCACGCCTGGAGGAGGGTGAGGCGGCGGAGGAAGCACGACTACAGGCGCCCGAGAGAGCCACTGCTGCTTTGCTGGATGATGAAGACGCCACAGCTACAGACACTGCCACTGCTTACAGTGGTGCTGTTGATCCGGTTCTTGCCACGGTTGCAGGGGACACAGGAGGACTGGAGGAACTGGGCGTCGATAGACTCCAGCAAGGCCACGACGAGGAGGGCGACGTCCAACTGCACGTGCCACTTGTTTTGGAAAGCTGTGCAGTGGGTGACACTCCAACGACGACAGACACGGAAGAAGACGCCGAACGAGGTCTCAAGAGGCAGCAGGAAGACGGGAAGAGTAACGAGGACCTCGCCGTGGCTTCTTCAGCCTTTCGGCCCCAGCAACAGGCGGATCAATCAGCGTTAGATCCCAGCGAGGCGCCGATCGTCTGCAGCCTAGAGCAGCCTCTCCCCATCCCCGACGGCAGCCCCCGCTCGACGGCAAAAGAGTGTGACAGCCTTCTTCATCCCGCTGAAGATCCAGTTCCTGACGCAGACGCGAGTGAAGCAGCGCTTGTTGTATCAGGCGTCAGAGTGGACGGCCACGAGTTCGCTCTCTCTTCGTTGGCGATTCAACACGAAGGCGTCCAGATGGAGAGTGCTACAGCGCGTTCTGACATGGAAGCTGCTGATGAGAAGCCTCGGCTCCCGGAGTCATCGCGCTTGCCCGACGACGCTCCAGTAAGTGGTGGGTCGAGCGAAACCCTCGACGCACCGGGCGAAGATGCCGACTGTCGCGCCATTGAAGCTTCGGCCGCACGGGTTCCTCCCGCTTTGCTTCCTTCGGTGACCAGCAACAGAAGCGAAGAGACCTCGTGCGAGCAGACGGACACGGGTGATCATGCTGCAGCCAACGCACCTGAAGCTGTTGCAGATAGCGTTGCGGTCCCTCCGAACTGCGGGCTCAAGGCAGTTCTTGAAGCGGAAGAAGAGGCGACGATGGAGACGTCGAAGCGTGAGATGCGCGTGGACCAGAGCACTGCTCCAGCGTCCACCTTGGAAGGACCACCAGACCTCCGTGGCGACGCTGCCGATGGTCCTGGAGATGGCAGCGACGTGCCAGTGGGTGAAGGGGCTTCGGACGCTCCGAGTGGGTTCAAGAGCAGCGGGACTCCTCACACGCCACAGCAGCCATTGCTAGGGCCGTCTTGGCTGCTGGAAGAGCGCAATACGTCGGAGGATACCCGCCTACAGGCGATCGAGACACCTCCCGCTGCTTTGTTGGATGAACAAGGCGTCATGGCTACAGAGGACACCGAAGAACGGGAGGGACTGGCAGTGGCAGGCCCCCAGCAGCGAGCAGAGCGTGCAGCCCACAAGGAGAGCGACGTCCAGGCGTCGCTTGTATCAGAAGATCGGCCAGCCATTCGGCCAGACTCGGACGAAGAGGCTGAACGGGATCCCAAGCCGCAGCAAGCGGCGGATCTCCATCGCGCGGCCTGTCGGATTCAAGCGCAGTATCGGTGCTTCATGCGGCGCAGACTGCTGCTGGACCAGCTGCACTTCTTCGTGGCGAAGCACAACCGAAAGGCTCGCAAGAAGTTGCGCCACAAGCCCACGAAGGCCGTCGCTTGTCCACCCGCTGCTTCCGTAGAAAACGACGAGCTCCTACTGGCGACTGGCGCTTCCGACGGAGCCAAGGAGGCTGCAGGTGGACGGAAAGACTCGTGCGAACACGCTCTGGACCTCTCAAGGCCGAACGCCGACTCTAGTGACCGTCGGGAAGACGAGAAGGGCAATGACGCCGCCGCCGTGGCTTCTCCAGCCTCTCAGCAACTACAGCAGGCGGTCGATGCATCAGAGCAGGCACCACTTGATCCTGTGGAGGCTCAGATCGTCTGCAGCTTCGAGCAGCGTCTATCTATCGCTGACGACAGCCCTCACGCCACGTTAGAGCCCGCTGAGCTAGTCCAAGCGCCCAACGCAGCCATCCCGAGCTCTCCTGCAGCTCTGGAGAGCGCTGACGCCGTCGAGACGCCGGTCTGGGAGCGCTGCGTGGACAGCACGACCGGCAAATCCTTCTACTTCAACCGCCGCGCCAACGTTTCGCAATGGACGGCTCCGGCCCACGAACCCGCGACGGAGCAGCCTCCCCAGAGCGCTGCAGACCCGGCGTGGCAGACGTTTGTGGACGAGGCCAGCGGCCAAGCGTACTACCACAACGCGGAGACCGGCGAGAGCTGCTGGGAGCTGCCGTCGACAGCCGAAGCACCGGCCAAAGCGAGTCCCTGGGTCGAGTACATGGACCCGGAGACGCAGGCGCCGTACTTCGTGAACCTGGAGACGATGGCCGCGAGCTGGGAGCGCCCCGCGGAGCTCCTGGCCGCCGCCGCGGAGGCGCAGAACCTCGAGGAGGACGCGTACGAGATTGCCATCGCTCTCTGAGCTGTGCAACGGAGGCTTGTATTGGGGTGAAGTCTGCCAATTTCTTCAGGCACGGACAGAAGTTGATAAATGGGAGGCAGCGTTTTGACACAAGCGGAGTGTGTGATGAAGGCGTCGAAGAGTTGGATATGCGGTTTGATAGGTTTCGACCCGGTCAAGATTTGCGATTTGCGCGTGGTGACATTTTCACTGGCAATGTCTGGAAAGCGCTCAGCATCTTCCTTCAACGTTAAGCCACCTGGGATGCAACAACGGGAGACCGCGCAGGTTCTGCGGTTGGATGGATAGGCTTGGGCTGGAGAGCCGGTCGCGCGCAGGCTGGTCATCTCCGCCACTGAATCACTTGGCGGCGCGCGTAATGGCTGAGTGGCGACCCGCGCCGGGACCGCCGCCTGCCAGCCGTGAAGCTTCCTCAAAGAAAGATGGAGCCCTCCGCACTGGGCCCAGCCCGACTTGGTCTTGCGTCGCGCTGTCGCGCATTCCGTTTGCACATGCGTTTTAGCCCCTACAGGCTCGGCGGCGTGAGTAACGAGAAGCACTTGCAGCTTCTTCGCAATAGTTTTGCGCTGCATATTAGTTTTTAGGCTTTTGCTTTGGTAAGTGAAAACCACTGCCAGCAATCCTTCGAAACAAATCTGGACTCCGTCGGGTATTAATACCGCTGACTTTTCGCTCGTGACTGATTCGCATCCAGTCCTGGAATCATCACGATAACTGGTTCTCTTGCATGCAGTTGCCATCCATGTGCATATACTTGGACTGCAAAATGCAGCGTTCTTTTGTTTGCAAGTTGCGTTTGCGTTTGCGTTTGCGGTGCAGGCGGTGCGCGTGAACTGACGAGCTGGCTGACCGCTCCTGAAGCGGAGAGATGTGCCATCTTATCTTTCCCGCCAGGCAATTTCTGGCACATCGGACCTTGCGGCCGATCTCTGCCCGTAAAAGTGGCATCGGTGGTGGAGCTTCTTCATCGCACGCCGCCGGCTGTGCCTTGCACGCAGTGGCAGTGGAAGAGGAAGATGCGAAAGGAAGCGCTAACTTCCGCGAACCATGTTTGCAGTTTGCAGTGTTGCACAGCGTCGCGCCGTTATTTATCAGGTTTCGCTTTGTTCAACTCGACGCCAAGTTGCATTGCATCGAAACTGTAGGCTGTCGCCCGCTTGTAAGGATACTTCGGATACGGTAACGGCTATCTTGCAACACGGTTCGAAAGCGGAGAACTTGCCGACTTGGCGCTCGCTCCTCGCGTGATGCAAGAACAAGGAAGAGCGCTTGTTTCTGGTGTAAAGCCACTTTGGACATGGAGACCGAGTGCCTGTCATCACGGCGAGAAGGGATAGATAGACAGTTGGGGACAGTGCAAACATTTCGTACAGGAATGAGGGATTCCAGGTTTGGCGAACACACATTTTGCAGTTCAGTCTGGCCGTTGCTGGCTGCGTTGCAAATAATCGCATGACGGGAGAGAGGTTCGCCTTGGCGGAGGTGCTCGTCAACAGGTGGTTCGGGTTTGTGGCACAGGCTCTTTTTGCAGCGCTTTCGTGGCTTCTACGGTACGCCGCCTGGTGCAAGACTGCAGGGCGTTTTGCAGCAAAACCAGCTGGACTCGCTCGCTTGGCCGTAGAGACCGCACGCTGTTGCGGCGGCCCACTATGACTAGCCCTCCGCCCCCCCCAGCCGGGCGCGGCAGCACAGAGCAGGGCCTGGCATAGGCGAACCGCCCAGCGCGCCGTCTTTCCGGCCGCTCCTCTCCGCAGGGCAGACCGTCGCTGCTGAGCTCATTTTCAGACACGGCCTTTTGCACTCGGAGCGCTTGGTTGATTCGACGCAAAAGAAAGGAAACCAGCCACAGGTTTATCGACCGTCTGCAAAACTCCACCCACCTGTGCGCGAACCGTTTCGATTTGCAGACGCGACCGCAGCGAGTGCAAAACCGCAATTTTGCACGTGTCGAGCGGGGCCCGACGAAAACGCAGGCATATCCACTTTTCCGGCGCGAAACTTACAGGCTCCGACAGGAAACCGTCTCATCTTTTCGGCTCAGACATGAAAGTGTTCGCATCTTTCCTTGCCGCGCTTAGCGCCAGCATGGCGTTTCTAACCGTCGAGGCCACGGACATCGACTCGGGCTTCACGCAGGACGGCTCCACCACCTACTGCATGGGCGTGGCCACGGGCGGCACGGCCGGCGCGCTGAGCTTCGACACGCTGTACGCCAGCAACGCCGGCCGCTGTCCCGTGGGGGTCACGATCACGCCGGACGCGTCCGAGTACCACGTGAGCGACCTCATCACGGTCAAGTGGGCGGCCGCCGTCAACAAGGCCGTGTCCAGCTCCATCTTCCCCAACGCCATCGACTCCACCACCGGCTTGCCCGGCGCCGTGACGTCTTCGTCACTAACCGCCTGCACCTCTGGCACGAACTGCGGTACGAATGTGGGCGGCACGCAGACCGGAGCGGACGGAACCAGCAGCGGATCGTTCGCCACGGACGGAACGATGGCGCTGGAGACCAACACGTTTACGCTGACGACGGAGGGCGACTACATCCTGCTGGGTCTCGTGGTGCTGCCTGGCGACGACTCGCTCAACGTCACGGCAGAAGAGTACATCGCCTTCAAGAAGATCTCGGTCGTGTCGGCCGACACGGTCATCTCGTCCACCTCCGGGTCGTCTAGTGCCGGGTCTTCCGGCAGGGGCTCCATGTCAACGTCGGGAAGCCTGCAAGAGTCTACCAGCCTCAGCTCCAGTGCTGACGTGTCGTCGTCATCTGATGCAGAGAACGAGAGCAACGTCATCACGGATTCGAAGAGCACGACGACGCCGTCCACGGCGGCCGACAGCACGCCCGCCACGGACGCGTCGTCATCTTCAGCTGCATCAACGTCCACCTCTAGCTCCGGTTCCAGCTTCTTCGCCACGAATGGCGTGATTATCATCGCAGTGCTGGTAGGCTGCTGCGTCGTGGGCGTCGTGGGCTTCGCCTTCGTGATGCGCCGCCGCAAGGAGCGTCGCATGGCCGCCAACAAGGCCTTCGACCTGAACTCGCCCTCCATGTCCAGCGACATGGACGACAGCGCGTTGGACGGCCATCACGGCGGCGGCAAGATCGACCTCACGTACGTGGCCAACATCTCGGCCCGGAACACGGACAAGTCGGCGCGGAACATCATGAGCGACGAGTCGTCGGTGGCCATTATGGCGTCGGCGGAACGCGGCTCGGAACTGAACGCCAGCTCCAACGGCAGCTCGCTGCACTCGCCTCAAGACATGGCTCTGGATGACGACGAGGAGTTGGATTACCCACAGAAGGTGAGCTACGGCGCCTCGGGCGCGGCGGGCACCTCTGGGCCGCAGAGCGAGGCCTACCGCATCAGCAACATGTCGGAGCTGTCGTCGTTGGCCAGCGGCAGTCAGAGCGAGGTGTCCATGTCCAACTACGGCGACTCGGTGGTGGACGAGAGCCAGCAGCAGTACCTGCACTCCGTCGACTGGAAGGACTCGGAGTATTCGCGTGAGTCTTCGCGCATGGACTCGCGCCTGGACTCCATGGAGCACGAGGAGCTGAAGGCCCGTGGCTTTGGCAGCATCGGTGGCTTCAGTACCGTGAGCGGCTTCTCGGAAGAGAACGCGTCTCGGATCACGGGCTTCAGCGAAGAGGCCTCAAGTCGCGGCACCGCCTTCTCCATGTCATCTCGACCAACGGAGGACTCGCGCGGCACAGATTTCTCCGAGGCCATGCGCTCCTCACGGCTGAACAGCGAGGTGTCCGTGGACTCGTACAGCTTCCGGCCGTCCCGCTCCAGTGCGGACTCGTACAGCTCCGGCATGTCTCCCTACAGCCGCGAGGGCTCGCGCATCAGCGGCATGAGCACCGACTCGAACGCAGACAGCTTCAAGCACTAGACGGAGCAGAAAGTGTCGTTGGCGTTCCATATGGAGAGGAGGGCGATAGCGAGTGAGTGGAAGGAGCTTCCTCGTCTTCGCCTCCTCTCCCGAACGTTCCGGTTGTTAATAATGTATGTGTTTGCCATTGCCATGCTTGAAATCCTGCTCAATTTCTATAGAGAAGGAGCAAAGGGCATTTTGTAAGAAGGCGGCGGAGCTGACGAGGTGTGTTCGTGTATTTTGAACGGACTTGATGAATTTGGAGAGCGTTAGCTTGCGCTCGCTGCCCTCGGGATGGACCAAAGTGTGGCTGCTTACAGCAGGTTGTGCTCCTTGGCGATCCGCGTGAGCTTCTCCACGGTCTCGGGCTCGCATTCTACGAGCGGCGCGCGCACCGTGGCAGGACACTTGCCCATGAGCTCCATGATCTTCTTGATGGGCTGCGGGTTGGCTTCGCTGAACAGCGACTTCACCAGGAAGATCTGCAAGCAGCAAACAAGAGCGATGGTTAGAGGCGCCACGTAGCAAAGTCATCTCTCTGTCTATCCAATCGCTTACGTTCTCCAGAGCCGCTTTGCGCGCCGAGGCGTAGTCGCCCTTCAGCATCGGCTCCGTAACGGCCAGCACCTTCTTGGGGGCTAATAGAGCCATTCAGCAACAGCACAGGACACAACAGAGTGAGTCTCCACCTCTCTTCTATCCAGAGCGACATTCACATCACGAATCTGGTGCTTACAGGCGTTGGAGAGCACGCTGATGACGCCCGTGGCGCCCATGGCCATGAGCGGCAGCGTGAGGTTGTCGTCTCCGGACAGGATGGTGATGTCGCAGAGCGCGGCGATCTCCATGGCCTGGTCCAGCGAGCCCGTGGACTCCTTGATGGCCACGATGTTGGGCAGCTTGTTGAGCTCGGCGATGGTCTGCGGCGACAGGTTCACGTTGGTCCGGCCGGGGATGTTGTAGATCACCACGGGGAGCCCCACCTCGGCCACGGCCTTGAAGTGCGCGTACAGCCCCTTCTGCGTGGGCTTGTTGTAGTACGGACACACCACCAGACAGGCGTCGGCGCCCGCCGCCTTGGCCGCGCGCGTGAGACGCAGCGCCTCGGCGGTGCTGTTGGAGCCGGTGCCAGCGACCACCGGCACGCGCTTGTTGGCGGCCGTGACCACCTCCGCGACCACACGGTCGTGCTCCTCGTGCGAGACCGTGGGGCACTCACCAGTCGTGCCCATCTACATATAACCAACAGCCACCATGCAAACGTTAATGAGCATTTAGCTGTGCCTCCAGATCCCGCACATTGCTGGTTGCGCAAACAGCAGAGGGACGCACCGGCACGAGGCCATTGATGCCCTCCTGGATCTGCCACTCCACGATCTCGCGCAGCTTGGCGTAGTCCACGGCACTGCCGTCTTTCGTGAAGGGCGTCACAAGCGCCGTGAAGGCTCCTTGCAGCTGGAGAGACATGGTGCTAGGTCGGGTAGGGCGGAGGAAGAGCTCGGAGATGCGGGGCCTGTCTATTGTTGTTGTGGGTGGCGAGCCGGATGGCTGTCGGTCAAAGTCGCCCACCGGATTTGCAGCGGCGGGTCGTCAGCCGCCAACCAAACCCACCCGCCCACACTTCAAGTCTCTTGTTTGGTCCCACCACGCCGGTAAGCCGAAGGTGAGCCGAAGGTCGTTAGACTTTAACGACAGTCCTTCTGCGAGTTGCTCCACTCTCGCGCTGCATTTTCCTGTGGCCCGCTCCAGATTTAGCTGTCTCCCCGCTTTAGTGACTCCAGATAGCAAAAAAAGACGCGGGAAAATGATTATTTGACTTGGTTTTAGTAAGCGTTACAGTCGCGAGGGACAACGTGCGACTCGCAACACTAGAAATTTGAAATTTTGAAGAACTGATGCTGGAGTGATGGTCAGTTGTCCCAAATTCCACTCTCCGCATCGAGCGCGCACTCCTTTCAGCACAAACCATAGTAAACTCAAGTATAACGTGCGACGGCCGCGACAAGCAACGCGGGGTTTCCCTTCAACGGACGGAAGCAGCGAGTTGAGACCAACACGCAGGAAGGAAGAAGCGCTGGAAGAGCGAAGAAGCCGCCAGAACACCGACCTGCTAGACATGCCGACGCTCGGGAACGCGCACGACCGCGCGTCGGGCGGCAGCGATGCGAACAGCGCGGCCAGGAGTCGGAAGCGCAAGATGGACGACTTCGAGTGGGAGACGTCGAAGGAGAACGTGATGCCGCTGAAACGTGGACGGAACGTGCCGGACCTCAACAAGGCGCTGCGCGCGCACGATTCTTTCCAAGCGAAGGTGCGGCTGGACGACGAAGTGAAGGCCAAGGAGGAGGCCATCCGTGCATACGAAGGAGACGACCCGCTCGCCGGATGGGTGGAGTACATCCGGTGGCTGGAAGTCAAGATGCCAGAGGACACACGCAGAAAGTTTACCGCGCTCGAGAAGTGCACGCGTGCGCTCAAAGACAACCCGCGGTACCGGAACGACCTGCGCTACATTCGCCTCTGGATCCAATACGTACGTGCTGCTTTTTCTCGTAAGCCTCTTGTTGGGATGCAGGGATGGTATACTATGGATTGTAACTCGGGAATGTCTGATTCTGGGTGTATGCTGCAGGCGGACTTGGTCTCGAACCCCAAGGACATCTTCAAATATTTATACCAGAACAAGATCGGCGAGCATGTGTCCTTGTTTTACATCGGCTGGGCCTACGTGCTGGAGACCGTGGCCAACTACCCGCAGGCACACAAGATTTATGTGAAAGCCACCCAGAAGTACGTGCATGCTGATGCTTATTGTGGTGCTACACGGTGTATAACTTGGGTTGTGGTGTTGTTGAATGGGCTTTGCAGGAAAGCGGAGCCACAAGACCTCCTGGGCAGAAAATTCACGGAATTCCAACGCCGAATGAGTCGCCAGTGGTTGCGTGTTAGCGAAGAGAGCGGGGCTAACGACGGCGATGGTGTGGGCCAACGGCATGCACTGGAGCATTTGTCGTCGCATGGGCCAGGTTCGCTAGATCTCGGCGACTCGCAACGTCAGCAGCTACGCCAGCAGCAGGCGTTCGCCCGAGCCGAGCGCGTTCAGCGAGCGAACGCGCACAAACCGGTATTTATTATCTACGAGGACCCTGCTGGGCACACGGTTGACCCTTTTGACGGTAACTCCGGTTGGAAGAAGCTCGACACCGCGCATCAGCAGAACAAGGAGAATGAACTGGCACCAACCGCGTGGAATCAGCCCCCAGCACGTCAAGGGTCCGAAGCCACTCCTCTCCTACCCCCAGCTCAGGGTGAACGTCTGCAGACGAGTCCCCTTCAGGTTTTTGTGGACGATGATTTTTCGTCGTCTGCTCTTGAGTCCAAGCGAGCAGCGCGTCTCACAAACCCTTCTCTTACGCTTCGGCAGCGAGTTGAAGGAGTATCAACTGAGGAAGAAATGCTGGCACAAAAACCGCTGAAGAACTTCACGGGCGACCACGGGAAGACAAGCGCACATGTAAAGCCAGCACACAAACAGACGCAACGCGCGGAAGGCAGGTCGGGAAAAGCCTGCTATGGTGTTGAGCAGCTCAAAAGTGGGACAGGCGAAACGCTTTCTTTTGAAGAAGTCCGGGCTCGCGCGTACACCGATAGGGTCACCGTGCATCGCAAGCTTGACGACGGCTCCAAGCAAAACCGATTCTTGGCTGACACCGCTGCGTCCAACGCGACATTCGCTAGCGCTCCTCGCTCGAACACATTTTTGGCTTCGAGCTCCACGTTGAACCCACCTAGTGTGATGGAACCGACAAAGCGCAAATCTCCGTTTCCTGTCGCGTCAAAGACGATCCCTGCGGCCAAGCTGATGTCGTTGAGCAATGACGCGCAAGAAGACATGACCATCAATACTCGTGTCGCGATGGAAGACATCAACGGCATGTTTTGCAGCCCCCCAAGACAAGCAACGCAACCAACAGCCTGGGAATTAAAGGAGGAGGATCCTGTCGAGCGGAAACTTCACTTCAGCGTTTTTGAAGACTCGGTTGACAGCGTTGCACTGAATGACCAATCGCTGCGGCAAGATCCAAACGAATCTCTATCCAAGCAATGCTTCGAGGTTTTCGCGGACGAAGGTGCAGAAGCCTCTCAGACTGGGAAGAAAACATGGAGCCAACAAAGAAAGCCTCTCGGCAGTCGCGATGATTTGGTGCGCGGTGTGCGTGTCACGAACAAGGACGCCATCATGCGAGCTGAAACGGTTGGCGCTGCCAAGGACTCGTCGTCGAAGAAAAGGTAGAGCGGAGGAAAACTGCCCGTCCTTCGGTTGATGTGCTCTCCTCAATTGTGCTCACCGTACAGCGTCTGTCTCAGCGCCTCTCTTCGAAATGCCACCCGGAACGTCACACCTGAGGTGCCATCGAGGTAAAGTTGTGGATTGTTGTGGATTGCATGCGTTGGTCTGCAACTCCTTTCCTCCGCGTGATCGAGAATATACAGTATGATACGTTGTGTGAAGTTTTGATGGTGTTTCGCGTGCTACTCGTTTGACCCTGCACTCTGCGGAATGTCTGGCTCTGGGACTAACAGCTTCAATTTGAACGAAGGCAATGTGTGCCACGAGTTCCCTCGAAGAACCTGCCAACATCGACGCTCGTACTGGACCCGTACACATTTGAAAATCGCCAAGCTCTGATCCAAGATCAAAGGGTTGATCGGTACCTTTGCTCACGATCTGATGCGGTCAAACTTCATTCGCAAAAACTACCGCGGATTCCATGCAACAATCCAACCAAGCGAAAGTTCAAGAAGCCGATCGTCATCAGCGCCAGCAGCACCCTTACAGTCCAGCTTATGGGCTTGCTGGGTGCGGGGTCGTTTGCTTATGTGTTTTCAGCAAAAAGCGTCGACGCGAGCACCAGATCCACAAGCAACGTAGCTGTTAAGGTACGTCATCTACACATTGAAGTTGATGTGAACGCTGGAGCCTCGGACACTCACCCAAACATGCTTCATGCGAACCGTGTCATTAGTTTGAGAGGGAGCGACAGAACCTAGCGTGGGAATTCTATATCACGAACAAGATCAGGAAGCAGTTGAAAGTTGATAAGGGCCTTGCTGACGAGGAGATCCCATTGCCCGTCTTCAGCAGTCTCCATTTGTACCCGGTACGTCACGCTGTTGGAAGAAAACTGAAGTTGCGAACTATTCTGACCTTGCTTCACAGAATGGTGCCTTTTTGGTCATGAACAAAGGGCCTGTTGGCACTTTGTACGACCTCCTGAACTGCTACAAGAAGGTAATTGCTGAGTAGGTGCTCCTTTGCGAACGTTAACACTATTGACAGCGTTTTCTTGTAGGCGGGGAAAGCTTTTCCCGAAGTGCTTGCCGTTTATTATGGCATCAGGATGCTGTATGCCATCGAGTTGCTTCACGGCGCGCAAGTTCTACACGGCGACATCAAGCCAGACAACTGGCTGATGGCACAGGGGAGCCCCAACTCGCTCCTATCAAGGGACCACCAGACCAAGAAGCACGATCCTCAATTTCAAGCGGGTGACCTCTATCTGATCGACTACGGGAGATCCGTCGACCTCACTCTCTACCCGAAGGGAACTGCGTTCAGTGGCAATTGCCACGCCAAGGGCTTCCAGTGCATTGAAATGCTTTCGAAACGGCCCTGGACGGAGCAAATTGATACGTTCGCCTTTTGTGGGACGATGCACTGCATGCTCTTTGGAGAGTACATGAAGGTCAAGAGCCGCCCAAGCTCCAGTGGGTCGTTGCTGTGGGGAATCACGAGATCATTCAAGAGATACTGGCAAATCGACATGTGGAAAGCGCTTTTCAACACACTGCTGAATGTGGAGAGCTGCAAGAATCAACCTTCCTTGTCTCCACTACGCCGGCGCCTGGAGAACTATTTCGTCACCGATTCAAGTCGTCGCCAGGTTTGTGAACCTGCAGCAAAAGCTATCCATGCTAACGGCGGTAGATTGTTCTGATGCTTGTGCGTGCAACATGGTGTAGGAGCTCTACAACCAACTAAGCAGCCAGAACAGATATTTGACGAAGCCCATAGTTTAAGGATGCCGCAGGACGTCCTTCCAGCTTTCAACTGTCAGACAGAAGCCATACCCCCTCCAAATTTCTCTGATGAACCGGCAGCTTCCTTCGCTCACGAATACTGATGCACGTCGGTTCCTCGTTGGGCGAATTTGCTGAGGTGAACGACATGCAACTGTTGCGACCGAAGGAGACTCGAGCATCAACACGGTCCAGTTTCAGACCGCCACCCGTTCTTCGGTCACTATTTCCCACATCATCCAGTAAGAGCTGCCGCTTCGTGATCACCGCAACGAACATGTTCCTCCAAGCAACACAACCCACCCATTCGTTCGTCGGCGAGGTCACATACGCTTCTTCGCGATGATACGTCGAATCAACACGAGATGCCTTTTCCGTTGACGCTCCATTGGCGCTTGGGGCAATCACCGGCTTCAGGCAGTCCGACGTTCCCCACGACTCCACA
Organism: Nothophytophthora sp. Chile5; assembly: GCA_001712635.2. Lineage (NCBI taxonomy): Eukaryota > Oomycota > Peronosporomycetes > Peronosporales > Peronosporaceae > Nothophytophthora > Nothophytophthora sp. Chile5. The sequence continues at coordinate 41,931 of MBAC02005390.1, forward strand.
AGCACTCGCACGAATTGCCGGCAATCAAGCAGCGTCTTCATCTGAAAGCGGCGGACGCAATGAGTGCACAGAAGCCCAGGCGTCAAACCACCGCCTTCATCCCCACAAGCAACCAAGAACTCAAGACCACGGGGAGAAATGGCCTGCCGGCCCTAAGGGCTCACTCGGAATTGCGCCTCCCTGGTCTCCTGAGGCAGCACGAGGTGCTGGTTGCAAGGCGATGGAGCGTCCAACGTCCCTTGCAATAGCAACATGCACAGACAGCACACGAGAGCAGTCGCCCATGATCAGTGGCAAAGGTCAAATCGTGTATTCCTGCAGGTTAGTCGCGTCTCTTCGCTCGTCGCGTCGTCAGAAGCTGCGTCACACGTGGCAGGCATGGCAAAGCTCCAAACGATGACGCGTACCTGCTGCGTCGCTCCTGGGTGAGCCGGTGCCTCACTGCGGCGGATTGTTGTACGGCGGGTACTGATATTGCTCCGCTCCGGAGGCTCCGGGGACCGCGCCAGCGGACGTGCCCGCCGCGCCTGCGGGAGGGCCGTAGTGTCCGTACGACTGGTCGCCAGCAGCCGGAGCGGCGCCAGCGCTTTGGTCCCATGACCCGTAGTACGAATCGTAGCCGCCGCCGCTCCAGTCCTGCTGTCCTGCTCCCCAGCCCTGGCTTTGAGCTTGGTAGCCGTATCCGCCAGGCGGAGCGACCGGAGGCGGAAACGCCGTGGCCGGCGTCATGCCCAACGCCGGCTCCGCAGCGGTCTGGACGCCTGGCATCGCCATCGACGCGCCAGAAACCGTCCCTGGAGCGCCCGCGGACTGCTGGAGCATCCACGGCTGCGTGGCGGCAGTTGAAGCCGTCTTGACTGGCTGCAACCACGGGGCCGCCGAGGCAGCTGGCGCCGTCGTCTGGGGAGTCAACACCTCCGCCGGCTTCTCCTTCGTGGCCGTCGAGACGACAGGCGCCTCGCCAAGCTGCTGCATGAACGACTGGTACTCCTTGTCGATGGCGGCGTTCTCCTCCGCCGACTTCCCCTTCTGCGTGCAATCGCGCGTCGGGTGACTCGAGTCTCCGCAGATCGCGCACTTGATGTTTGCCGCCTTGAAGCCTCCTACGAGGCATCCACAAGCACAGCATCAAAGCCACCCAGTCACACACAGGAGCACAGCAAAACCAAGCGATCGGTTAGTCCCAAAGCGTCGGGAAGCACGACAGTCGCAGGCAGACGTACGGTTGACGTCTCGGTTGGGGCATTCCCATTGACGATGCCCCTTCTCGCCACAAATGTGGCAGTAGTCGTCGTCCCGTAGCGTGCCGTTGATGAGCGCCAGCTCGCGCAGTTGCTTCTGCTTGTGCGAGTTCTTCGTGTCGTCGACCGGCACCAGCAGACTCTGCACCTCCTTAGCCGCCCGATCGATGTCGTCCTCGCGCTCGCCCGTGATCAGCACATGCAGGTCGTCGTTCTCGTCCGCGTTCACCTTCTTGCCCTTGCTGCCTTCTTTCACGGAGCCTTTGCCGCGGATGGCGATCTTGCAGTTCGTCTCGCGCTCCATGCGCTTCTGCGTGTTGCCACGCGGTCCGATGATGAGGCCGATGAAGTTGTACGACGGGAAGTCCTTGATGGGGATGTAGATCTTGCGGTGCAGCTTCTGGCGCATGTAGTCGGCCGGCGGGCGGAACAGCGGATTCACCTTCACCAGCTGGTCGATGGTCTCACGTCGACGCTTCTCCAGTGCCGCCTTCATCCGCACCTCCCTCGTGTTCGTGCGCTTGCCGTTGGAGTCGTACTGAGGCGGCGGCGACGGCGACCGGTTCGGGTCCTTCTCCAAACGCGCCGCGTCCGCCGTCACCGTCTTCATCTTCTGGCTGATGCTGTCCAATTGAGCACGCAGCACGATGGTCTGCTGCTGCTTCTGGGACAGCAGGTTAGCCACCGTCGCAGTGGCACTGGACGCCGGCGCCCAGCGCGATTTCTTGCGCGGCTTCTCGCCATTCGCTTCGGGCCCCGTGGGCTCCACGGGGTCTCCCCATCGACTCTTGCGCCGCTTCTTGGGCGGAGCGCCTCCTTCTTCCACGCTTTTGCCAGCCTCCTCGGCAGAGACGACGGCAGGCGTCGAGCTGATGGACTGCGCTGGATCTTGAGCCGTCGTTTTGTCCTTCAAAGGATCAGCGACGTCCTCGCCGTGCTCCGTGAACCGGATGAACGCCTTGAGCACCTCGCGATAGGGCTCCCACGTCTTGAGCTCCTGCCAGAACAGCGGGAATGGACCGTACTTCTCCTATACACACGCAAAGACGGCCGTTAGTACTTCCCATACAGCACGATAGGAGCGCAATGGAAAAGCAACGCACCGCCAAGCTGGGCTTCTGGCGGAACCACTGCTTCATGGGGTGGTGGTAGTTCTTCATCATGGCCTCGCGCTCCTGCTGCTCCTCGTAGTGGTACTCGTCCGGCACCGCGTTGTGCTGCGTCTTCTCCGCCTGCGCAGGCTGCTCGCTGCTGTCTACGGTCGCCATGAAGGCCGCGAAGCCGCCCGCGTCGTCGTCCGCCATCGCGATCGCTTGTCTTGGGAAATGGAGCAGGCGGTTGAGCAAAGAGTCAAAATGTGGCAGTAGCGAAATGGGATCATGTTGGCGGTGGCATTAGCTGATCTTTCCGACATATGGAGGGAATCTACAGTTAAAGAGCGCGCTGGGAATGTACACCAATCACCACGCAGCTCGACGCATTATTAGCCAATGAACGTTGCGAAATGGCTGCAATCGAAACACAACCCTTCGTTCTGTGACGCGACGACACAATTTGACACCGATTGCCACCTGCGGCGGTGCCGATCGCCTCAATTCGACTTGGTTTCAGTATGCCGACCGCACCCAAACGGTGGATCGCGCGGGTCAATCCACTGGTGCCGCTCGCTCTCTCGTTGATTGAGAAACGCACTTCGCACCATGGCGGCGGTGGGAGAAGACGTGCTCGCGGAGCTGCTGGCTGCGGCCGTGCTGCGTCCCACGCACCTCGTCTTCATCCAGAGCTATCAGGTAGACCCCCCCTCTCTCCATCCGTGGCGCTCCGAGCCTCCCACGAGCTCTGTAGCCTCCGCAATCCGGCCTCTAACCGGTCTTTTTTCTCGCACAGCATGAAACCCTTGAGAAAGCCAAGAGCGGCGAGCTGCCGCTCAAGCGCCTGGCCAGCCAAACGCTGGCCGCCGCCTTCAGCTCGCAGTACCGCGCCACCGAGGCGCATCTGCGTGCGCTGCTTGTGGCGGCCAGCGCGGAGTTGCCGGCGTTCCCTGAGACCTTCGCGCGGGTGCTTCGCGCCAAAGTTCCAGGCTTCGTGGCGTCCTTCGCCAGCGCCCGCACCATCGCTTTGCGCCTGTCCTGCGCCGTGGCGGACGCTGTGCTAAAGGCACCGGACGCTCCGGCCGCCGCGTGGCTCGGGGAGCTGCTGGCGGCGCAATCGCGACTGCTGGAAGCCACGCTGACCGATCCGGAGCGTGTGTCATCGCTGGCTCGTAAGGCGGTGCAGAAGCTGCTGAAGACCCACGAGGCGGAGCTGACGCCGGCCTACGTGGCGGTCATCACGTCGGCCGCTCCGGAGGAGCAGCACTACCAGCTCTGGCTGGCGTTGAGCGAGAGCAAGGCACTGGATACCTCGACTCAAGAGAAACTCTGGACGACGTTCGCCTTCTGGGCCTTCGAGAACAAGACGCGCACGTTCGCGCCGCTTTGGAAGCGTGATCCTCGCTTCGCGGCCATGAGCTACGACCAGTTTGACGCGCTGGTGCTGCCGTCCATGGCCAAGATGCTCAAGAAGGCGCCCGACGGCGTGTTGGAGGTCGTAGGAGCGTTGGTACGAGCTGTGCCGTTGGACTTGGGCCGCTACTTGGTCGACGTGTTCCAGCCTGTGCTGTTGACCAAGCTGCGAGCGCAGAAGAACGAGGTGCGGGCGCTGGCGGTGGCGCTGGGCGGCGCCTTGGCACACTCGTTCCGACAGAGCGAGCACATGCAGCAGCTTGTGGCGGCCATGGCCGCGTTGCTGGACGGCAAACACGGTATCTTGGCACAGTTCTACCAGCGCGAGGCGGCTTTTGCGGTGCTTAACGACGCTGCGGATGCCTCCGCGACGCAACTGGACGCCTCGGAGGTGCAGGAAATCGCGGAGTTGGCGGCCAAGGCACTGCTGAAGGCCGTGGGCAAGGAGGCCCACGAGCAAACGCGGCATCTCGGCCTGCTGGCGCTCGGCAAGTGGCTCGCGCTCACGGGCACGGACGAGCTGGCGGCCGACAGCGTGGCGAGCCTCAAGACGGGACTCAAGGGCAAGGCTGAAGCCGTGGTGGCTGGGTACCTGCGGACTCTGGCGGTGCTTTGCCAGTCTCGAGCTGCTGCGGCTGTGCCGTTCGCTGACGAGGTCGTCGCGGTCATCTCCGAGGCCAACAAGAAGCCCAACGTCGTGCATCTGGACGGCGTGCTGGCCGTGGGCGTGGCAGGCGCATTGGCCTCCGCTTCCAGCGCCATGGACAGCCGCATGGCGCAAGAGGGCGTCGCCGCCTTGCTCCTGTCGGCCACGTCCTTCGTCGGGTCCAGCGTGGAGGCGCTGCTGAGCACCGTGACCAGCAGTTCGCGAGAGAACAGCGCTGGTCCGGTGCTTCCCGAGGTGACAGCGCTCACGGCGCTTCCCTCGGCCTTGGCGTGGGTGTTATCGTCTCAGCAGACGGAGGCCAATGAGGCCTATGCGCTGCTGGTGGAGCTGCTGTGCTCGGCTTGTCTTGAGGTGCGCCAGAGCGCCGAACGCACGGTGGAAGCCATGTATCTGTCGTCTCTGGAGCACTGTGCCGGCCTCGTGTTGGCGTTCGAGAAGAAGCTGAAGACGCTGGCGGAGAAGGAAGCGCCCGCGCCGCCCTCGGGCGTGCTGCGCCGCGTGCTGCGTGTGCTGGTTCCAGCGGGAGTGAGTGGTGTTGACGACGTCAACACACGCGTGTTTGCGCCTGCGCTGTTCCTGGCGCACCATCCGCTGCTGGTGGAAGGCAAGAAGCCCGAGGCGTTCGGTCGCGAATGGCGACAGATCCGTCGCCACTTCTTGCAGCCTCGGGCCACGAAGACTGAAGACGACGAAGAGGAGGAGCCGCCGAGCGACGAAGGACTCATCGACAACTTCATTGAGGACCACGAGAGCGTGAAAACTGCGATCGTGGAGCTGCTGGCGAACCCGACGACTGGGCAGCTGTACTCTACAAGTCCTCGGCAGCGGCTGGCGGCCCAGCGAACGCTGGCGACGCTGCTGAACTTCGCTGGCAACGGCGAAGGCGAAGACCTGGCGCTGCACGACGTCATTGAGGAGCTGCTGACCAAGCGGCTGGACGACGAAGGTGTCGACACGCTCAGTGAAGAGGCCGTGCGCGTGTGCCAGACGCCGTTCGACGAGCTGTACGTGGCCAAGAAGGAGGGCGACGAGGAGGAGAAGGACGGCAGCAGCAGCACTCGCAAGAAGCGCGGCGGTCGACAGGGCACCGAGGACGAGCAGTGGGAGCAGGAGCTGCGCGAGGAACTAGAGCGCAAGAAGCGCGCGCAGCAGGACGGCGCGGTCAAGAGCTACACGCCCGAGGAGAAGCTGCTCTTGGCGGAGCAACAGGCGCTGCGTCAGAAGGTCCAGGAGACGCACCGCGTTGTGACGACGGTGCTGGAGACGCTGTCGATGCTGGCGGCCACACGGCCGGACGAGCTGCACCCTGCGCTGCCGTATCTGCTCCGCTCGGTTCGTGTGCTGTTCACGTGTCCGCTGTTCGCTCGCGAAGCCTCCGACGCGCTGCTCGCCATGGCCAAGGTGATCTGCCCGGAGCTGCTGCGCTCGCACTACCAGGACGTGGCCAGCGCCCTTCGTGTCGTGCTGACGCTGGACCAACTGTCCTCCGAGCAGGCCAAGGCCGCACGCCTCGCTGAAATGCAGACGCTGTTCCTGCGGTTGCTGGCCGGCTTCATGGAGCACGTGTTCGGCTTCCAGTTCGAGAGCGAGACGGACTTTGACGCCGACGCACCGAGCAATCTGGTGCCTCCGCCCACGCTGCATCTGCTCTTCCCGGTACTGCGTGATCTGCTTCGCTTCGCGCCGGATCTGCGTCGCTGGGCGCTTCCGCTCTTTGCGGTGCACGCGCGTATGATTCCGGAGGAGGAAGAGGAGGAGATCGGAGACGTAGCGGCTCAACGGCTGCTTCGTCGGGAGATGCTGGAGCTGGCGCTAGCGCTGCTGGCCCAGCAAGCGGCGGGCGACGCGGTCCCCATCACGAACGCGGACTTGGCACCGGGCAAGTTGCTTAGTTCGCTGTGTATGGGGCCAGTTCTATCTGCGAACGAGTGGGGCCCGCTGCTGGGCGACGACGGACTGCTGTCCGAAGCCGCTGCCGCTCGGGGCGAGTGCCTGGATGCGCTGTTGCGTGTGGTCGAAGACGAAGAAGGCGGCGAGGAGCTCCGCAGCGCTAAGCCGAGCCCACTGCTGACCAGCCGCCTGTTCTGCGGCCGCTTCGACGCCGAGGAGAAGAACCGCGTGCTGGCGAAGCAGGTGTGGGAGGCCACGGGTGCCGCCGTCACGCCGCTGTTCGCCGGACCGCTGCTTGTGCTGCTGAAC
>MBAC02005391.1:0-20206 GCA_001712635.2 Nothophytophthora sp. Chile5
GCTCCATCTCCTGCTGCGAATGCGTGGTGTGTCTGCGCGCGAGGGTCTCCAAGGCGCCACCCTTGCCAACAAGATCCGTGTGGGTTACACTGCTGGATAGGAAGCGGCGGCGGAGCAGCGCGGCGCCGCGAGACCCACCGCCATCATCCGCGTATGCGAGAATTCAAACAAAAATCGTTAGCCTACGCAGCGATTCGTATCCGTTATGCATCCACTTTCTGTTATTTGACGAGGTTACGACGTACCCCCAGTTGAACGTACCCAGTTGGTGAGCTCCCCACTTTGGATCGGGAAATCGAGAAGCAAGGAAGGAAGGCTTGAGAATGTCTGGGTGGGTGAGTGCGTGGCTGCAAGGCAAGAGCGACGGCGACGAGGAGAGCAAGGGCGATGAAGGCGCGTCGACTGGGGGCTACGCGCTGTCCGGTGGTGACGGTGGCGAGTCCGCAGCGGCTCCGTCCGCCGATGAGCTGCGTCGTCGACGCCTCGAGCGGCTCCAGAAGCTGCAGGAGGCGCAGCAACAGGCCGTCGCGCTAGCGGCAGCAACTCCGGACGAAGAAATGAAGGAGGCGCCCTCTAGTCCTGACAAGAAGCAGCGAGTGGAGCTGCCTGCCCCTGTCGCTCCAGTGATGCCTGCGGCGGAGCCCAAGAAGAAGAAGCCGACGCCGACGCCGACCGCCACTCAGCCGCGTGTATACGTTAGCGACATGTTACAACGCGTGTTGCGCTTGACATTGACACCATCCAGCAACAGCGATCTACTATACATGGCGGCGTTTAACACCGGAGACAATGGGGCGTTGGCGCCAGCCAATGCCAGTGAACTGCTTTACTCTCGGGTAGTCATGGACCCATCGGACTTGCCCGGGGGGACTCAGCATCCGCTGGCAGCGGTCGCGTACTTGGAGCAGTGTTTCTACCGCTGTCGTGACGAAATGCAGAAGCTCCAGTCGTCGTTCGTGAGACTGACGCCGGCGGACAAGCAGACTGCCCAGGACTGTCTGGCCAGTATCCGCGAGATGTGCATCAACTACAGTGCTACGGCACTCACAGAGCCCGACATCTTCCCCTTCGAGGCTGGCACCATTAACAGCGATGCATTCGAGAAGATCGTGAGACTGCAAGCCAACCCACTCACGCCTGAGTTCGTGGACGGCGTGACTGCCGAGCTGGAGCGTAACGACGCCACCCTCGCAGTGTTTGGGCCTGTTTTCCAGAAGCTCCTGTCGGAACTGTTCCTGATCAATCCGCCCTCGCTCATGTCCAACTTCTACAACAACATGTATGTGCTCACTGTGTTGTGTCGTAATAAGGCGTTGGCCACGGCCTTCACGGCGATCCCCGGGTTCTTATTGACCCCAGGTGCTCCAATGACGGGACGTCGTCTTCAAGATGCCACGGCTCTGGGGATTCTACTGCGCTTCAGCTGCGGCCAAGACCCAGCGATCACGCAGATGTTCGCCAACATCACGAAACGCACCAAGAACGACGTGGACAACTCGATCCACAGCATCCGCAACAAACTGGACAGCGTGCAGACCTCGGTCTCAGACATCATCACGCTATTGCTGAAAGCTGGTGGCTCTGCCCGTGAACAGGTGCTGGCGTGGCTGGAGCAGGCCATGCAGGTGAATGCCGAACGCGCCAAGGAGAATCCGGACGTGAACGTGGCTTCTACCAACGGGATGATCGTGAATCTGACCATGGTGTTGCTACGACTGTGCGGTCCGTTCCTGCCACCGAACTCCAAGAAGAGCCACTTGATCAAGGCGCAGTACTTGGCCACGCAGAACCCGGTGTTCCCGTTCGAAGAGACCAAGTTGCTGGGCGCTAGTGGCGACGATGCCCAGCGGGATTCCCGACAGGTAGGAAGTGTCGCCGACTTCAACTTCATCACGCGTTGCTACTTCATCACGGCGCGAGCCATGCACCTTGGACCTGTGGGTATCGTCGGCCAGTACATGCGGCTGTTGCGTCAGCTCTCGTACTTCCAGAGCCGCATGAATGCGCCGAACGCTGACCCACGTCTTCGTGCGCATTTTGACCAAATGGCGGCATCGAAGATGATCATGGACGCTGAGATACTGCATCCAGACTTGCTGCATGAGATGATCCGCTTCGCGTTGCTCACTTGTACGGTCGTGAACTCCATCTGCGCTGGCTCCAGTGCTTCTGAAGGAGCCAGTGAGTTGGAATTGCCGCTACCGGCGCCTGACACGCAGCAGAACGTCGTGCTTAAACACATTCCAGAGCATTTGGTGGATGATGTGTGCACTGTGCTCAAGTTCATCGCGCGACTGCAGCCGAAGGCACTGAACGCCTTTGCGCTGGACGAATTGCTGACCATGATCCTCATCTTCCTGTCGAGTCCAGCCTACGTTCACAGCCCGCATCTTCGCGCCAAGATGAGCGAAGTGCTGTTCCACATCTTTCTGCCTTCGGAGGAATCCGAGGAGCGTGAAACTGCAGGTACAGCCTTCGGCGTGCAGCTTCTCATGACGAATCCACTAGCGCAAAAACACCTGGCGCCTTGTCTTCTGGGCCTCTATGGTGACGTTGAGCACACGGGATTCTACGAGAAGCTCGAGCACCGCTACAACATTGCGTGCTTGCTCAAGTATCTATGGAAGCAGGAAGGCCACAAGCCAGCGTTCCTTCGGATCGCTGAGGACCGCGAGAACTTCGTCAAGTTCGCACATGGCTTGATGAACCACATCAACGGCTTGGTGACCGATGCACTCATCGCTCTGCCTGAAATCAAGCTGCTGCAAGAAGAAATGCAGGATGTGGCGACCTGGATGGCGCTTGACGAAGCCGTTCGCGAGCAGAAGCAGAGCCTGCTGTCCGATAAGGAGCGCACCGTCACGTCGAGTCTCCAACTCGCCAACGAGACGATCCACATGATGTCGTACTTAACGTCGGAGATCCAGGAGCCGTTCGTGAAGATGTCGGAGCTGGAAGACCGCCTCGTGAGTATGTTGAACAGTGTGTTGGTGAAGCTCGCGGGTCCTCGCGGACTGGAACTCAAGGTGAACAACCCGGAGCAATACAAGTTCCGACCCAAGGTCATGCTGAAGGAGATCGTCGAGACGCTGCTGCACTTCGCGCACTACCCGAGCTTCCTGGAAGCCGTGGCCACCAACGGCTACTACGACGCCCAAGTGTTCCGCAAGTGTGCTCAGATTGTGGCTCGCACGCAGTTGCTGGAGCCGAGCGACGTCCAGAAGTTTGACACGTTCGTGGGAGACGTCGCGCTGGCCGCAGAAGGCGCCGCCGACCTGGAAGAAACGCTGGGTGAGATCCCCGAGGAGTATCTGGACCCGCTGGTGTTCACACTGATGAAGGACCCCGTGCTGCTGCCCAGTGGGTACACGATGGACCGGTCGTGCATCACGCAGCATCTGCTCAACGACCAAAGCGACCCGTTCACGCGGGTGCCGCTGACTGCTGATCAGCTGAAGCCTAATACTGAACTCAAGGCCACGATCGAGCAGTGGGTCCGTGACCAGCAGCAGAAGCACAAGGAAGCTGTTCAGTGAGAGAGCTGGCTGGTAGTGGCGTGGGTTGAAGAGAGCAGGAGATGGCGCAGGTGAGTGATGGTCGCGTTGCCTTTCTACGTGAGTGAAGGTCATTTGACAACGTTCCAGGTTGCACGTCCTTCCTCGCGCTTGTCATTCCCCAATTGCCTTGCGACCGAGCAAGTGATTCGCCCCAGTAGCCTAGCAATACGACAAGAGAGAGAAAGAGAGAGAATGGATTTCGTGGAGACGGAACGTGCCGTGTTCTTTTACGGGCAGCGCGACCCGACCTTCGGCTTCCTGAGCAATTTCCATCCTTGCGAGTTCTCGGATGCCGAAGGACAGCGCTATTTCTCCAGTGAGCAGTACTTTATGAAGAGGAAGCAGGAGTTGTTCGACCCGGAAAACGACAAGCTGGCGGTCGCGATCCTTCGCGCGAAGGCGCCGCCTGTTGCCAAGCGATTGGGGCGGCAGGTGCGGAACTATGACGACGCCGTGTGGAACGAGAGCCGCTACTCCGTCATGGTGGACGCGTTAAAGCTCAAGTTCTCGTCTGACGAGGCTTTGACTGCCCGACTGCTGGCCACAGGCGAGAGAAACCTGTACGAAGCCTCTCGCCGCGATGCGATCTGGGGCATCGGCCTCAGCGTGGCCAACGTGGCCACTATGTTCCGAGAAGACGCCAAGTTCCGGCGCACGGGCGATGTAGTTGCTGAGACCCAAGCCGAGTGCTTCGGCAGCAATCTGCTGGGCCGGGCGCTCGTGGAGACCCGCGCCTGGCTTCAGACGCAGGCGTGAGTAGCGCCGTTCTTGCCTTTTCCCACAGTGTAGCCATGTCTTTTCGAGTAAGTAGCTCCTTTTAACCCAAACGCCCAAAGTAACGCCAATCAAACGCCAAAGCAACGCTTCTCTGATTCGCGCTGCTCCAGTCAAAGCCCAAGCAGGAAGCGAGGAAGCAGCGATGGAGCACAAGCTGCAGGTGTTGTCGCGCTCTGCTGGCGGCCCGCAGGGCCCCCCGCGCGTCATCGCCGACGCGTCAATGTCGCTGTCCTTTGCGTTACCGGACTCGTACTTAAGAGCGCGTGCAGCCGCCCCAGCTATCGCTATCGCACAGCACGCGAAGACCCACGAGGTCGAAGCTGTCGCTGTCAATGACCCAGAAGAAGCCGCCGAAGCTTCGTGGGAGGATCGAGACTGGGACGCTGAGGCTCCCAATGAAGAGGCGAATGATGAGGACGACGATGCCGACGAGACGGAGACGCAGACGCAGCTGTTGGAGGCTGGAGACGACTGGGAGGAGGAGACGCCGGACCTGCCTGATGATTTCCCGAGACTGATCGTGAACCTCACGCGCTTGCAGCGACAGCACTTCCCACCAGCCAACGGAGCAGCGGCAGATGTGGACGCGACGGAGGTCTTCCACACGGTGAAGACCACACTGCATCAGCATTTCTCACAGATGGCCGAAGTGCTCTTCGAGCAGAGTACGCTCGGACCCATCCAGTATGTTTTGCATGGTTTTAGCGCGGTGTATTGACTCGATGCGTATGTTTCCTAGAATCCTGCTTCCATTGCACCTACGGCTCGTCGCGTGGGATGATGGACAGTCTGCATGTGGCGTACCCGGAAGATATCTTCGCGATGCTGGACTACCCGACGGAGATCGACGGCATCCCCTTGCACGAATTCCTGCATACACTTTCACGTCCTTCACGTTGGAAAAGCCTGGAGTATCTGAAGGATTGCTTGCGTCGATGTTCCCGCGATATCAAGTGGAAGATGGGGGTTACGATGGAATTGGAGCTGCTGGCGGAGAAGGAGTACGCCCAATACAGCGAGCAGCAGCAGCAGCTAAGCGATGAGATTGACGAGGTACGCCCGAAATTGCTGCGAATACGGGTTTGGACATTGGCTGACAAGCACCATTTCGTTTTGCGCATGCGTGTAGCTTACGCGTCTGCGGGACTCCTTCCGTGACCGACTGGAGAAGATGGCGAGCCAAGAGACCAAGGCCAAAGGTCGATATCTGATGCTTCGCAAGCTGGAAGACATTGAGACTCGCCTGATGCTGTTGTTGGACACGTACCTGCAAGAGCCGGAGCTGGAAGAAGAGGAGTGTTATGGCGCCTTTGGCAATCCAAATGGCGAGACGGGCCCGAGTGCCGGGATGAATGTGCTGGACATGGTGGTCGCCATGATCTTCGGTCGTTTGCCGCAGGATTTCAGCCAGAAAGCCACGGAGGAAAGCCATTTCCAGATGCTGTTCGATCACCACATCCACATCCTACGGCTCTGGAAGAAAGATTTTGGCCGATTGCCGCCGAAAATGCGCTTAGTGGCTCCACAGACCAGCGATCCGGATGCTAGTCCGCGTGATTCTCACGAAGAGCAGGGTGTCGCTGACGCTTTCGAAGAGGAAGAAGAGGAAGAGCTCCAGAGTGAGGCCTTTTCCGCCTACTGCCGAGTCGATGAGGACGAAATGGAAGGCGCCAGCGACTCAAAGCTGGACGATTGGGAGACCGTGGAGGCTATCGACGAGGAACAGGAGGGCAAGAAGGAGGAGTCGGATGGCTATGGCGCTGATTTCGATAGTGACGAGAGTGAGGACGAAGATGAGGTGGATTCGACAAGGAAGGCCGCAAAGCTGCTCAGTGAAACCAAGCCAAGCAACGCCACAGGAGATCTAGAGGCATCTGCAAGTGCTCGACCACGACGGAGACGGTCGAAACGCACCTCCAAACTGTCGAAAAAGCCGAAAAGGTCCAAGCGAGAGCTGCACGAAGACGAAGGGGAGCGAGAAGCAGCACCATTCCAGCCATTTGCATGCACGGGAGCAGTCAGTTTACTCCGTCTTGCGAAGGAGAACGAATTGTATTGAAGAAGAGAGAAGCTGCAATGAAAACACACAATGTACAGTGAGAACGGAAGGTCGAGCAGTCTCCTGTGACTTCATCAAGTGCTCGAAGACCCACTTTGAAGCACCACCGCTGCTGGTTGCGTGTGTGTATTCCTCTCCTTCTTAAATAATGGGATCACCTCGCTTTCGTCTCGCACGCCATTGCATCAAAGCTGCCTTCAAAACACGAACGACGTCGAGAGTTTGCGGGACACGCCCGTCTCCACCTTGGGTTTCCGCTGAGCATGGCCGCCAAGTCGAGCAAAGCCGTCAGCTCCTGACTGTGGCGCCGTGGCCATCGAGTTGGTCACGGAGAACACAGCCGCAGAGCTTCGACGGAACTTGTCGCCGTCACTTGCTGACGTCGAGCCGAACGCTCGTTTGCGAATTGGGATACTGCTGCTATTGCCTTCTTGAGACGGGGATTGGAGGCCGCCTCGATTCGAAGAAGACGAACTCATACTCAGCATCTGTTCCTGCTCTGGTGTCAATGACTCGACGATAGTTCGAGGACAATGCAGCGTGGCCAGGAACTCCTGGAACATCCGAGAGTGTTTGAACGCCTCGAAGGCCTCGTCGTCGATGGCCTCCAAGATCTCTTCTCGTACTGCGGCAAATACATCGTGGCCGACGCCCTCGGACGACAGCTCTTCCTCCACAGCAGCCAACGTCCTAGCAGACATCGGCACTGGCGTTGGCGCAGTCTCCGCTAGGAACTTGAGGTAGATAACGAGTGCTCGCTCGTGGATCCGGTCCTCGGAGATGTCGGCTTCCCACTTGAAGTCCTCAATGTACTCAAACAACGCGACTTCGTGATGTCGACGTCGAGCCACACAGTCTGCAGCCCAGAGTTGATGCGCCTCGTAATGCTGCATCACATGCTCCGGCCTCACGTTCTCGCGTAGGCACTTGATGCAGAACTCGGAGAAAACCTCAGGGAGACTCGCGAAGAACTCGTGGAAGGTCTCAGCTTCCAGTTTGAGTACGAGGCAATGGTCCAAACATCGCACACTCACGGGCGATGGCATGTCCAATAGCAGTGCCTCTTGTCCGAAATACCCTCCCGGATGCACCAACACAAGCTCGCTGCCATTGGCAGCGTCTCCACCGGCATCATCCTCGGTTTCAGCTTCGGCGATCGAGTCATTGCCGCCGTAATCCAACTCCACGACGCCACGTAACAGCACGTAGAAGGCCGTCTGCTGTTCGCCACGTAGCATGATAGTACTGCCGACTTCGTGGTCCACGAGTTCACTGGCATAACTGAGTTCCTGTAGCTTGAGAGGCGGGATAGCGTGCAAGAAGGCACAGCCTTGCTTGATTAATGTATCGAGGAAGTTGAGCCGCACGTGTTCGAGCAGGACCACTCGAGCATCCGGCGCCACCTTGAGGAAGTTGCAGAAGGCGGTGCGATCCACATACACTAGCAGCGCGTCATCCAACGCCGTGATGCTACACACACGCGGGATCTTGAACACGAGTGAGATCTCGCCGAAGTAGGAGCCGCTGCCCATCCGCTTGAGTGCCTGGATCTTCTTGTCGCTAAAGGCGCCTGCCACATTGCCTTGTATTGTCGTGACACTCGTCCGTTTCTGAGAACCAGGCGATAACGGAGTGAAGGCGGGCTGTGACGCATTGAGGGAGACTTGAAGCGTGGCTTGGAGGCTGCCTTTGATGCAGACGAAGAACCGGTCTCCCACTTCGCCCTCCACACACAGATCTTGCCCACGTCGAACGTAGATATACGAGCACATATTGGCCAGCATGACGAGGCGCGTCATCTCCACGTTCTCCAAGAACGGGATGTCCACGAGGTAGTTGATGACTTCGGAGTCCACGATGGAGCCCATAAGGTGCAGCTTCTCCGGAGCAGTCATGGTACCGTTCATGCTGCCTCCATGGCCGTTGCGTCCTTTGCCGCCGGAGAATCGCGCAGTGTTCTTCATACCCGCAGAGCGCACGGACGCGCGACCACGTAGCGTGAGGAACTTGTCGAACTGCAGTTTGAGTAATGTGCAACCTACGAACGGGTCGGCAGTCGTCCGGTTGAGCTCCACGAGCGTCGCCAGTTTCTTCCGCGCGCTCTTGGCACTGCTAGGCGCGCCGTCACTGTCGTCTCCCATCATATGAGCGACCAGCTGCTCCCTTGCGGCGTAGGAGATGTAGTCGCCGACCTTCCGCTGACACAAGAGCTCGGATACGAGCTGTTTGCTATGGGGTGTAGGCAGTAGCGTACTGATGTCCACAGAGCCTTCAGCCACGACGCAGAAGCGCGAGGAAGCGTCGTTCTTAATGATGGCACCCTTTGGGTATTTGGCCACTTGGAAACACTGGGCCAGGTCCTGCAGCAGCCGATCGTCCATCATTTGCATGAACGGCAACTTCTTCAGCGTCTCCACCACCAGTTTGTTGGCGGCACCGCTAGAGTCAGCGTTGTACCTCGCCACCGGTCCGGAAGAGAACGCGCCGCCCATCGCTCCACGTCTGCACGCGTCGGTGCCAAGCGTTCGCAGCCGGCAGGGAGCACCCAGAAGACGAGTGCGCGCTGGTGGCCCCTTTCCTGTCTCCAAGCGGCCAGATGCGTGTCTTGTACGACTGAAATAGCACGGGGCCCATTATCACGGCCACCGTATGGCGAAATGTGTGTGAAGACGGTGAAGCTGGCGGCGTAAATATAGGCCAGAGTCCCGCTTCAACTTGATCATCACTCTTTGTCTCCAAACGATAGCCCACACTTCCATGTGAAACACATGATAGGTCCATCTTTGTGCGATAATGTAGCGCGCTCTAAATGGCGATACTGTGGAACACTCCACATGGTGATGTGGCTCCATCTGAAGAGCTCATCACTCACAAAATAGAAGGGATGTCACGATACTACAACGCTCTATTTAACCAATCCCCGCCACAATATCACGTGTCGTCCGTCCCGGTTCAGCGAACAGAGCCCACCCAGCCAGCCAATCAATCCAACCAACCGGAGCCCAACGGACGCAAAACACTTCCGCTCATTCCTGCTGCGCTTCCGTCGCTGCCTGCTTGCCTCGCTCTGCATCAGGACCGTCGTCCCCACGCAGCCGAGATGGACGCCGTCGCAGGCGCCGTGAGCACCAAGGGCCACCGCAAGTCGAAGGCTGGCGCCAAGGTGAACAAGCAGAAGCGCAAGGCCTTCGAGAAGCAGAAGAAGGAGCAGCCGTCGCTGGCGGAGCAGCGCAAGAACCCCAAGGCCTTCGGCGTGGCCAAGGCCGGCCGCGCGCGCAAGACCATCCAGCGCAATCTGGACCGCGCGCACCGTAAGGAGTATGTGCCGCAGCAGAACCGCGGCGAGGAGCTCCCTCCGCCCATTTCGGTGGTGGTCATGGGCCCCCCCGGCAGTGGCAAGAGCACGGTGATCCGGTCGCTGGTCAAGCGCTACACGCGCCACAACCTGGTGGAGGTGAACGGCCCCGTGACGGTCGTGAGTGGAAAAGACCGCCGCATCACGTTCTTCGAGTGCCCCAACGACCTGAACGCCATGCTGGACTTGGCCAAGATCGCTGACCTGGTGCTGCTGCTCGTGGACGCCAGCTTCGGCTTTGAAATGGAGACGTTCGAGTTCCTGAACATCCTGCAGGTGGTGGGCTTCCCCAAGGTCATGGGCATCCTCACGCATCTGGATGGGTTCAAGAAGAACAAGAGTCTGCGGAAGACCAAGAAGCGACTCAAGGCACGTTTCTGGACCGAGATTTACCAAGGAGCCAAGCTCTTCTACTTCTCAGGCATCACCGCCAACAAATATCCCAAGGGCGAGATCCAGAACCTGTCGCTTTACATCGCACGCATGAAGTTCCGGCCGCTTACATGGCGAAACGCGCATTCTTACATGCTGGCGGACCGGTTCGAGGACGTCACCCCTCCCGACGACATCCAGCGGAACCCCTTGGCGGACCGTCGCGTCACGCTCTACGGCTATTTGCGAGGCACGCACCTGAAGCCGGGCATGAAGATGCACATCGCCGGCGCCGGGGATTTCTACATGGACAGTGTGACGGCCATGCCTGATCCCTGTAACGTGCCGTCCAGTAAACGTGCGGCCGATGGGACACTCAAGAAGAAGCACTTGACCCAGAAGGACACGCTGCTGTACGCGCCTATGTCGGACGTGGGCAACATCATGTACGACAAGGACGCCATGTACATCACGTTGAGTCAACTCAACTACACGAACCCAGACACGGGCGACGTTGTGCGTGAAGAACTGGACGCTGATGCTGCTGAAGGCGACGAGAGGAGCGGCGTACGTATCGGTCGTGGCGGTGAGGGAGTGGAGATGGTGCAGAGCATGCAGCAGATGGATGTGGGACTTGATGAGCGACTGCAAGGCGCCAGTCTCTCGCTGTTTAAGAACACGGCAGCTATCCGAGCTGACGAGGTCGATAGTGACGAAGACGAAGAGGAGGAGAGCGATGACGACGAGGAGGAAGACGAGGAGGAGGGCGATCGGACGATCGGACAGCCCACGGAGGCGGTTGTTCGCGACAGTTCTGGCCGAATGCGTCGCCGTGCGGTGTTTGACGAGAGTGAGGACGCCGCTGAGGCTGTGGAGAGTGGCAAGCCAGGCTCTGATTCTGAGTCAGATGATGACAGTGACGATGATGAAGAAGAGGATGACGAAGAAGAGGAAGTCACGGGTGAGCAGTCGCAGCTGCGGTGGAAGGAGAATTTGGTGTCTCGCGCTGCCGCCAGCTTCCTGGAGCGTGAGCGTTCCGACGTGAACTTGATGGAACTGGTCTACGGCGAACGTGAGAAGCTGCACATGAGTGAACGTGACATGGAAAACGAGGAAGAGGCCAAGGGCGGCAAGCGCATGCAGTTTGACGCGGAGGAGGACGACGACGATAGTTTTTTCACGCTGAAGCGCAAGTCGAACGCGTCGGGCGGCGCCTCGTCCGCCTCTGACACGTACAACGCTTGGAATGCCGTGGACTGCTCTCGTCTGCACTTGGGCTCGGACGACATGAACGACTGGACGATGCCAGATGTGCTGGAAGGGATTCGCAATCGGTTCGTGACGGGATCGTGGAAGCGCGTGAACAAGAAGAGCGGCGAGGAAGGGGACGAGGAAGAAGAGGAAGACGTGGACCCGCTGAATGATGACGAGATGGACGGCTCCTTCGAGGATTTGGAGACTGGCGAGACCCACACGGGCGCGAAGGACGAGGACGACAGCGATGAAGACGAAGAAGAAGGCGACGAGCAGGAGGAAACGGACGAGCAGATGCGAGAGCGATTGCGTGCTCAGAAGTCAGCGAAGAAGACTCGCGAAGAGGATGATGATGACGACGTGGAAGTCGGCGGCCAGAGGAAGAGCAAAGTGGAGGACGACGACGAAGAGATGACGGAGGTGATCGCAGAGGCCAAGCGACTACGTGAGGAGCAGGCGCAGCGTAATGCGGAGGAGTTCGGAGACGAAGGCGAAGACGTGCGACTGCAACTCGAAGGGTTCCGCAATGGCCTCTACGTGCGCATCGAGTTCTCGGGCGTTCCTGCTGAGTTCGTGCGGTACTACGACGCCAAGAACCCGATCGTTGTGGGTGGGCTACCCAACATTGAAGAGGGACTGGGACTTGTACGCATGCGGTTCAAGAAGCATCGTTGGCACAAGAAGATCCTCAAGACCAACGACCCGTTGGTGTTCTCCATCGGTTGGCGGCGGTTCCAGAGCTTGCCGTTGTACTCGATTGAAGACACGAACGATCGTCAGCGGTACCTGAAGTACACGCCGGAGCACATGCATTGCGGTGCCACGATCTTCGGGCCTTTGTGTCCGCCGAACACGGGCGTTGTGGCCTTCCAGACGCTGTCCAACAACGCGGAAGGCTTCCGTGTGAGTGGCACGGGCGTGGTTCTCGAGCTGGACCACAAGTTCAGCGTCGTGAAGAAGCTCAAGCTCATCGGTACACCCAGCAAGATCCACAAGAACACGGCCTTTATCAAGGGCATGTTCAACACGGAGCTAGAAGTGGCCAAGTTTGAAGGCGCCAGTGTCCGGACGGTGAGTGGCGTGCGTGGTCGCATTAAGAAGGCGCTTCGCGGCGAGAAGGGCGACTTCCGAGCCACATTCGAGGACAAGATCCTCAAGAGCGACCTGGTTTTCTGCCGCACGTGGGTGCCTGTGGAGCCCAAGATGCTCTACAACCCCGTGACGTCGTTGCTTACGAACATCAAGAGCTCGTCCAAGAAGAGCGCGATGGGACTCATGAAGACCACGTACGAATTGCGTCAAGAGAAGAAGCTGGCGGTGCCTGTGAACCCTGACTCGCTCTACAAGCCCATCGTGCGTACGGAGCGCAAGTTCTCGGCACTGAAGGTGCCCAAGAAGCTGCAGGCCAGTCTGCCGTTCGCCAACAAACCCAAGTCGGACAAGAAGAAGGTGGGCGGGTCCTACCTCACCAAGCGGGCCGTGGTGCTCGAGCCGGAGGAGAAGAAGAAGTACGCCTTCATGCAGCAGGTGAACACGGTGCGTCGCGATCGGGAGAACACGCGCAAGGAGCGGCAGGGCAAACGCAACGCCGAGAACCTCAAGCGCAAGCAGCGCGAGGAGAAGCAGTTCGAGGGCGTCCATCGCGAGGAGAAGAAGGCCAAGTACCGCGCTGCCGGCAAGGAGGCTGCTCTCCGTGCTCAGAAGGCGTAAGGGAATGGAGGGCAAATGTGTAGCCATTTGGGATTGCTACAAATAGACGAGACGTTCATTTTTATCCAATCGAATGCATTACTCTCCTGTTTCTATCCAATCAGATGCACGAGTGAGACTTGGCTCCGATTCGATGGTCGTCAACTTCAAGACCCATTGTCCATTCGATCGGAGACGCGAGTCTGGCTGGAAGGAGGTTCGCTCTCTGGCAAGAAGCTGCACGAGTTGCAACACGAAACAAGGCAGTCTATTTATCTATACTGGTGGCAAGTGCTTTAGCCAGCTGCGTCGTCCGTCCGTGGGTTCTGCAGCAGCTGAGGTCAGTCCTCACTCTTCGCCGTCGGTCTGGCGGAAGCGCTTCAGGATGCCCATGAAGAAGGCCTTGCGGTTCTGCACGCGGTCGCCCACGCAGCGGTTGTACTCGTTCAGCGCATTCTTGGCCGTCTCATAGTCAAACCAAGACAAAAAGTCGATCATGCGCTCGTCCACGTCGTCCTTCTGCATCTTGTACTCGGGCCCATCGATGTGTTTCTGCAGCAATGCCTTGGTCTTCTCCGCCTGTACGTTGCTCTGTTTCTTCCGCAGCAAGTCGATCTTAGTACGCCGCTGCTCCGAGTTGTTGCCACCGCCACTGGCCGTGAGCTCCACGTTGATACGGCGTCCGGCCAGCAGCGTGTGATGGCGGGACAGCGCGGCTCCCAGCGCCTTGCTGTCCTTCACCTCAATGAAGGCCGTACCCTTGAACCGCTTCGTCTTCTTGTCCGTGAGCATGCGCACCTGGATATCGCCTGCCTCCTGGAAATGACGGCGGACCATGGCCTCCGTCGCCTTGAACGGCAGCTGACCGACGAACAGCGTCAAATGGATGCTCTTCCGCTTGGCCACAGGCTCACCGTCTTCGCCCACCTCCTCTGTCTTGCTGCGCTTGGAGCGGCGCTTGCGCTTCGTACCAACGGTCTCCTTCTCATTCTCGCCGACCGTCTTCTCTTCAATCCCCTCGGCTTTTCGCGTCGCCTTCCGCTGCAACAGACGTCGCTGCTTGGCATTGAGCCCCTCGCCATCCACCGTCGCTTCGGTCTTGTTGCTCTCCTCCTTTTGATCATCGGCTGAGACTTGTTGCTTCGCTTGCCGCTGCAACTGACGCCGTTGCTTGGCGTTCAGCACTTCACCATTCACCGCCGCTTCGGCTGCCACTTCCTTGTCGCTATTCTCCTTCTTATCGTCGACCGTAGGTTGTTGCTTTGATTGCCGTTGCAATTGACGTCGCTGCCTGGCGTTCAGCTTCTCACCATCCGCTGCTTCCGTCACCACTTCCTTGCCGCTCCCCTCCTCCTTATCATGAGCCGCGGTTTTTCGCTTCGACCGCCGCTGCAGTTTCCGCCGTTGCTTCTTGTTCAGCTTCTCACCGCCGGCAGCAGTTAGCGGTGTGGTCTGCGTCTCCTTCGGAACCACCGCCTCCGACTTAACAGCAACGGTCTCCGCGTTCTCTTCCTTCTTCACACCCGCCGACTCCGCTTTCACGACCGCCACGCCTGTACTGGCACCAGCAGGCGAAGCGGAAGCCGCCACATCCTCGCGCTGCTGCAGCCGCTGCAGTTTACGCCGCTCCTTGGCGTTCAGCGTCGTCGTCAGCTCCACCATGGCGCTCAATTCCGTTGTGTGTCGCTTTGGCTTGGAGCTGTTGGCAGCCAGTAGTCTGGCGGTATCAAAACAAGGTGAGATGTGCTCAAAGTTCGTCTTTTCGGGTGCATCCCATCGTAACCCTGAGGTTACACCATCGCTAGATGCAATTTGCCAGTTGGTGGTACTATTAGTTGAGTCGGCCGGAAAATTCGCCCACTTCAACTCACCTGGGGCAGGAGAAAGCGAGGCGAACCAGTATGAGCGAGGGAAACGGACCACGTCGCTCGGCACGCATCGCCAGCAAGCGGCAGCAGACTGGTGGAGACGAGAGCAAGCCCAAGCGGATGAAGTCCGATCCGTCGTCACATGCGCTAACGGCGGCTGAGTCATTCGACGAGAGGCTGCGCGACGTCGTTTCCTTCCGCGCGGCAATCCCAGTGGTGAGTGATGTGCATGATGTGCTAATGAACTACAGTATCGGGCTCACAAGATTATCGATGCTTGCTTCACGGTAGCTGAACGAATATCTACCGTCGGTCCAGATCGACGAGGATGATCCGGGCTTCCTCTTGGACTGGGAAAGGGACAACGTGAACGCGTTTGTGGCTGCAGCGAACGACCTGAACCCGGCTCAAGCGCCTCCGTGGCTACGGACGCGACCACCACATATCACGGCCAGTTCACTCGTAGACGATGTCGTCTCCAAACTCGAGACAATGGCAGGAGGTCGCTGTGGGCATATCATGCTGGCGCCAAATAGACAAGACCAGTTCGCCGCCATCACGGGGACGCTGAGGGACCTACAGAACGATGATTTCATGCAAGACGCCGCGCAGGTGGCGCTTCCAGTGGACAACAACAATGCCGAGCAATATTTCGTCACGACGTACTACCTCACAGAGACGAGAGCGGAGCGATCGCATCGGAACAATCTCCCACCGACGCTCCGAAACGGCCATCCATTGCGCCGGCTGTTCATCTGATGCGCTGTCATCTGTGAGAGTACCGATATCGGTCTGCGGTGTGTGTTCTGCAGCCGTCCGTCGTGCTGCTGCTGCATTATGCCACTAGTGCAGTGAGCTAGATCAGGTGCAGCCTAGTGTCGTCAATTTATTATGACGTTGCGTAAGAAACCTCGAGCTGAGTCTTATCAGTCAGTCGGACAACAGGAGAGTTGCTCGCTATCACTCCGCCGTCATTTTGTCGCGCTCGAGAATTGCAGTCGAGATTTCCTCTTGGCTCCGACCGTCAAGATAAATCACCGTCAAGATACACCCACGCTTTCAATCTTACAAAGCCAAAGCACTCCAGCCGCGACAATTCTGTCGCGCTTTCGAATCACTGGTGCCGAGTGTCAATAGAGCAAATGGGCAAGCTACTTCACCAACAACGCCGCCGAAACCTCTACAGATACAGCAACTAGAAGAGCTATAGAGGCGCCTCATCCCTCAGATGCGGTCTCAATCTCCGGAACATATTTGGCTGGAAACGTTTGCTGCTGGTCGAAGGGGTTGGCCAATTGGCGGTGGGGGTCACGACGCCGAAATACTGCGGCGTTGCCTAGTATTAATGCTGTCAGCTGAGCCCTTCCTTCACCCATGCATTGCCCACGGCAGACAGCCAGTCGTTCTATCAGCCGCCGCTCTGGATGCGGCGGCAGTCGCTCGCGACCATCGTGGCGTGCTTGCTGTCAGCGTGATGGTGTTCCACGCAGCCTTTCGTAAAGTTTACATGTTTTGCAACGTCGTGTGTTGAAGTGAACCTCGCTCAGCTGCTAGGTTAATGTATCCATCACGATGTTAATTAACATGGTTAACAAGGATCTCTTCGCCAACCACTGGACAAGAAAGGAACAGAAACCAACCGACGCTGCAGCTTCGATGGCGCGGAGTGCGCCGCCGACTGCGCCAGTTGCAGTCGCGGCGAAGCCCACGCGGGCTACAGGCGACTGGCCGCTTCTCACGTCAGCGCTCGTGGTGTGTCGCGAGTGTCTCCCCGCCGGCGGCGGTTCGTTGCCGCACGTGACGCGTCAGATCGATGCGTTCCTTGACACGTTTTCCCGCAAGGAGGCGCTCGCTGCGGCGTGCCAGCGTGGAGACTCGGTCCGTGCGCTCTTCTATCTGTTTGCCCGTGATCCCAGACCGTTCCGACAGGAAATGGTGCGTGGTGCGGCCCGCGGTGGCCACATTCACGCTCTGCAGTGGCTCACGGAGCACGACGACGGCAGCGGCGAGTGGGATTTGTGGAAGGACTACAGCTTCAGTCCCATGGACGAAGCTGCTAAGTTCGGCCACTTCGAGGCGGTTCGTTGGCTCCACGAGAACATCGCGGACAGTCATTCGTGGCGCGCGATGAACTGGGCAGCGCAGAACGGCCACTTGGAGCTGCTGCAGTGGCTGCACGACACCCGTCAAGATCTCTGCGCCGACTACGCCATGGACTTTGCTGCGGCGAACGGCCACTTGGAAGTCGTGCAATGGCTGCACGTCAATCGCCAGGAAGGATGCACCACTTGGGCGATGGATGGAGCTGCGCAGAACGGCCACTTGGAAGTGATGCAGTGGCTGCATGCCAACCGGAAGGAGGGCTGCACTGAGGTCGCGATAGAGGGAGCTGTTGCACGTGGCCACTTGGAGATGGTGCGATGGCTGCTGCAAATCGCCCGAAGCAAAGATGAGAGACAGTGGTGGGAGCTGGCGCGTTCCGCTGCCGCTCGTAGCGACCACCGTGAGATAACCAAGTGGCTGGATCGCGACCCGGCGGACGACGAGGTGGTAGAGTTGGCGTCGACTGTTGCGATCAGCAGAGATACCGAGGAGGCGACGCGATGACGTCTGCCATCTCAACGCCCTGCCAGTATTGCGGCTGGAAAAAACGTTAAGTTGTGGGTGCTGCATAGCGGGCACGAAGGGTGTTCACACAGCTGGAAGTGGATGCCATGCAGTATCCTTAATACCACATCACTTCCAATATGGCGGAATGTCCTCACCCATGTCACCTCGAGGTTGCTCAGCGGTTCTATCCCAAGCAGAGCGGCCTGGAGCAAGTGCGAGCTCGGAGTGGCTTCGAGCTTTGCCGCCTGGAAGGGCCACGAGCATGTGGTGGAGTGGCTGGAAGCGCAGCGCGTCCCATGTCCGACGAGGAAGACGCGTGATCGGTTTTCCAAATTCTCTTTTTATGAAAGACGCGAGTTGATTGGCTAAAACAGGTTTGCTAAACCGTATTTTAGGCTGAACTATCATTCCGAATGCTTATTTTGGGTTGTTTAACGTGTTAAACGGACGGAAGCCACACACGCAGAATCCCCAACATGGCCAAGGAGCTGCTGGCGCGCGTCGGCGGCAGCGGCGGCGGCCGCCTGAGCTTCTCGCGCAACGCGGGGCGCTGGCGCCTGAACCCAAGCACAAGCTTTGACAACGCCGTGCTTCGTGAGATGCCCGTGGACCCGGAGCCGCAGAACTTCGTGCGCAGCGCCGTCGTCGGCGCCTGCTTCTCCCGCATCACCCCCACGCCCATCGCCAGTCCAGAACTCGTGATCGCCTCGCAGGCGCCGCTCGCCCTGGCCGGAATCGAGTTGCTCGAGGAAGCGGAAGGTGCTGAGCATGCAGAGACGCAACCGCTGGCGAGTTTGGTGCCGTTTCTGGCCGGAAACGCCCTGCTGAATGGCTCGGAGCCGGCGGCGCAATGCTACTGCGGCCACCAATTCGGCTTCTTCTCGGGCCAATTGGGGGACGGAGCCGCTGTTTATCTAGGCGAAGTGGTGCATGAAGACGGTTTGGATCGCTGGGAGCTGCAGCTGAAGGGCTCAGGCCTCACGCCGTACTCCCGAACGGCTGATGGCCGCAAGGTCCTGCGCTCCACACTGCGTGAGTTCTTATGCAGCGAACACATGCACGCTCTTGGCGTCCCCACCACTCGTGCAGGCAGTGTGGTGCTCTCTCGAGAGACCCAGGTGCTCCGTGACGTGTTCTATGATGGCCACGCTGCTATGGAGCCTACGGCAGTAGTCACGCGGATCGCTCGGAGCTTCTTGCGCTTCGGTTCCTTTGAGATTTTCAAGGATACGGACAAGGTCACGGGTCTGGCAGGACCCAGCGCTCAGCTGGAGGATAAACCTGATCGACTGCGGCAGATGCTGGACTTCACTATCCGTCAGTACTTCTTGGAGATCGAGGGAGATGGCGACGATCCCACCAAGTACGAACGATTCTTTGCGGAAGTGGTGCGTCGTACGGCCAAATTGGCGGCGAAATGGCAGGCGCTGGGCTTCTGCCATGGCGTACTGAACACGGACAACATGAGCATCCTAGGAGACACCCTGGACTACGGTCCCTTCGGATTCATGGAGCACTTCGACCCCAAGTATGCATGCAACACGTCGGATCACACGGGACGCTACCGTTATGAGGCCCAACCTGAGATCTGCAAGTGGAACTGCGGCGTGTTGGCTGATCAATTGGAGCTCGTTGTACCGCGTGATCGACTGGAGCCTGGATTCGTAGCCTTTGATGGGGTCTACGAAGGCGAGTACATGAGGCTTATGCGTCAGAAACTGGGGTTAACACGCCGAGAAGGTGGAGGTGACGAGGATGAAGAGCTGGTGGATGCGCTGCTCAATGTGCTGACGCGGACGGGGGCGGACTTCACGTGCGTCTTCCGCTGTCTCTCGAGTCTGAACGCATTCGACAGTGTCGAGATCCGCGATCAGGCAGTGAACACGCTCGTTGGTTTGTCGGAGACGTTGGAACAGCAGAAGCGCAAGCTTGAAGCAACTTCAGGCGGCTTGTCGGCCGAGCAGTATGAGATGGTGGAATTGCTGCTGAAGGAGAGTCCGGCGCGAGCTCGTCAGTACGGTATCACGCCGGAATTGTTCGTTCAGATGACGGCGCAGCGCAAGGCGAAGGCGGCCCTGGACGCGACCACGGACACCCAGCGGCTGGAGACCGTGCGGACCGCATGGCGCGACTGGATCGCCGTGTATATCGCCCGAGTGCAGCGAGATGGCGATGCCGAGAACGAAGAGAAGCGCCTCAACCAGATGCGTCGAGCGAATCCAGTGTTTGTGCTGCGGAACCACGTGGCACAGACGGCCATCGACTTGGCACATGAAGGCGATTACGCTGGCGTCCAGCACATCTTTGACCTGCTCATGCACCCGTTCGACGAGCCTCTCGACGAGGACGACCGTCGTTTCGCTCGGCCGCAGGATCCGTCGACGGCGCCATTGTGCGTGTCCTGCTCGTCCTAAAGCCGCCGTCGCACCTGATGATCTTGAAGCTCGAGAATCGAGGCAAGCGAGGATAATCAAAACGAAGAGCACAGTCAAGCCCATGCCTGACTGACTGACGGCCCTTTGCCAGATTTAACGCTTGTAATCCCCGACATTGAGTTGTGACCTGAGGCTAATGACACAGATTCATTTCGTGAACCTGTTTTCGAAAGATCGCCATGGGACGACTGCTCGTGTTGCAGAGACGAAGTCGACACCAAGCGCGTTCA
>MBAC02005405.1:0-15063 GCA_001712635.2 Nothophytophthora sp. Chile5
CAACAGCATGTTGCAGGAAACGTCGACCTTCTCTAATGAATTGCCACCAAACGGCGAACGTTGCGGTTGAGATTTACACGACACCAAGAAGACAGAGCAACACGAAGCATACAAAGGCCAGGTATGAGAAGAAGCTCTGTTCGCAGTGAGAAGCAGAGGCACATTAGGATAGAATAGAGAGAGAGAGAGAGAGCGAAACACGAGTGCCCGACACGAAAGCCACGAGGCACACAGAACGCCTCGCTGGCCGGCTAGCTGGCTACTTCTTGAACGCGGCGTCGAAGAGCACGATGACGGCGCTCATGTTGTCGCGACTGCCCTTGGCCAGACACTCGTCCAGCAGCATCTCCGCGATCTCCTTGGGGTTCTTCATGCCGTTCTTGAGCTTCCCGCGGATGAACTTGCGCAGCTGGTCGTTGCTCATCACGTCGAAGATGCCGTCGCAGCAAAGCACGAGGAACTCGTCGGCCGCGTCACGGCGCTGGATGCGCACGCAGGGCTCAGCAGTCACGAGCTGTTCGTGCGGCTTGAGGTCGGCGTTGCGCTTGAACCAGAGGTCGCCGAAGCTGCGCGAGACGGCCACGCCGCCGCACACGCGGCCGCGGAAGACCGTGCCGCCGGCCGCTAGGATGCGCTGTCTCTCGAACTCCAGATCCGGCTTGTGGTCGATGGAGAGCTGCAGCACTTCCTGGGTCTTGGCGTTGCTCAGGATGCAGCGCGAGTCGCCCACGTTGCCGCACACAATGTGCTGGGGCGTCACGATGGCGAAGAGCCCCGTGGAGCCCATCTCGTCCGAGGACTTGGCGAAATCCGGGTCCTTCTGGAGCATATCGTCGGCCGTCATGAAGCCCTCGCACACCGCCACAGCCAGCGACTCGGGAGACGTGGCGTCCTTCCGGAAGGACTCCGTCTCCGTGATGGCCGGGATGATCTTCTTGGCACTGAAGAAGCCCCATGCATAGCCAGAAACCACGTACGTTAAGCCGGTTGTCTGCTAAGAGCAAGGGAAACGAGATAAAAACTGATCGTACATGTAGGTGGAGACGGCAGAGCCGCCGTGGCCGTCGAACACAGCGACGCAGCATGTATCCGGCACGCTCGGGTGCATCGGGATCTCCACGATGTCCACGTCCTGCGTGTACATCACAGCAATTAGTACACCGCTCGCTCTTCGTGCTCCGCCTGGAAACCCAATAGGGAGAGGGCCCGCACCTCCATGGTGTCGCGCCAGCCTTGCATGGCGGCCTTGCCGATGGCCATGCCCGGCGCCGAGAACGTGGCCGACGTCTTCTCCGTCAGCGGTTCTGCCAGAAAGCGCGACATCTTGAGGATTGCGAGGTGAGTTGCGTTGTGGGCGTAAGTAGGACGTGAAGCTGTTCCAATTAAGCGACACGTAGCACAACGAAGCAGATTAGAATGTCTTCTCGTAGCCCGCTCTCGCTCTGGGGACAGCGAACGAGGAAGGAGGCGAGAAGAGGTTCAGGCGCGCAGACGCCACCTCGTCCCCCACCCGCTCATCCCCGAGGAGCTTCAGCAGCGCATACACACGAACCGATGGAGCGAGCGCTGTTGCCGTCACCTTGCTTCTCTTCGACGAGTGTACCCGTCGGGCCACTGAGTTACTGGGTTCCGCTTTTTCCCGACTCTTTCGTGCGAACTTAGCGGCAAACCCTTTAAATTCGGTTCGATTTTTTTTCGTACCCAAACCACCATCCGGTAAACAGTCAGATTGCGGATAAGGTATACACTATACGGTATACCGCATGGTCACACGAGCTGCTCAGCAACATGCTGCGCCGCGTCGAGCTGCTCGCGAAGCGCCACCAGAGCGGGGAACTGCTGTGCGTGCAGAGCGCCTTCCAATGCGAAGTCCGTGAGCAGGACGCGCGCCGTGTCCATGTCGCTTTGGAACAGCGCCAGGTCTCCCGTACCGCCAGTCACAGCGATGGGATCGCAAGCGAGCACGCTGGCGAACCCGCCGGCGAAGGCCTCCAGGCGTTTGAAGCGGCGCTCGGTGGGCGCCCAGGCCTCTTCGAACGGCGTGTCCTCGTTGCACTTGGCCAGCGCCGCGCTCAACGCCGTTTCCCGCATGGCGCCGCGACGCAGACTCTGCAGTTCCTGGTCCATCATGTCGATGTCCTCTTCAGTGAGGAAGTCGCGGATCACCGGTCCGTGGGTCTGCATGAGCGCCGCGAACTCGCGTCCACTGAGTCGCGCCATCTCATGCGGCAGCATGGGCGGTAGAATATCCGTCACCTTGGGGCTGGCGGTAGTGATACTAGAGGAATTGTCCGTGAGGTCGAGTGTCCCATCGAGGTTGGCGCTGAGTTCCTGCAGCGATTCGAGCATACTCACTCCGCAGATCGCCAGGTTCTCCATGACCAAGTCCACGACGGGGCCTTCGGTGCTGTTGATCACGTGGCTGGAAGCTGCGCTAGCTTCCTTCACGAACTCCATCATATTCGCCTTGCTCACTGCGAAATGGCCCTTACGTGACGTGAACTTCTTGTTCGCGGAGGTGGCGTCAGCGACCGCCATCGACGACTCATCCAGCGGATCCTGAACGTGAAACGCGACGCTGCAGTCCTTCACCAACCTCACAATCGTTGCGACTTGGTCGGCGACAGTCGCGCGTTTCCGCAACAACTCGGCGAAGGTCTCGTTCACGCGTGTGGCCACCCAATTCACTGCTGCGAAGAAGAGCCACCACGAATTGTCCGGGGTACTCGGAGGCTTGTGCTCCTCGAAGTAGTGCCACAGCAGGTCGCGATGGGTCGTGAGCCAGTTCGTCTCTTCTCCCAGAGCCACCCACTTCTGCGTCACGCTTTCCGAGCTGCAGGTGTTGCCTCCGAGACCAAGAGGGACCCGACTCCCCATGCTCATTACGAGCTCCGGTTGTCGACGAACGTAGGCGCTGAACTCCTTCAGTGTCAAGAGGAAGCAGCCACCTTGCAGCGAAGAGTAGAAGTTGGCCACAATGCGGTCCATCTGATGGCAAGCGCGCGAGGATCGATACACCACGGGGCTCTGCGCCTCCTGTTGCAGACGCGCGACGATGTCCAACACACGCAGCGGTGTCTGTGCATTACCGTTCGTGGCCACACCAAGGAGGCGCCTTCGCCAGTTGGGGAGCACGGAGGTCAGCACGCGCTCCAGTGTCTGGTACATCATCACTTTGCACTTGTTCTCGAACGTCGGAATGGCCAGCAAATGCACGTTATGAATGGCTCCGGCGCCGTAGACCTTCACGCGGACATCCAGGTATGAGCGCACCGGCGCGTGCTGCATGGACGCGCGTAGCTCCAGTGAGAAGGCCCAGCTCCCACGTAGCAGCCGCGATGTCACGTGCATACTCGCGGCGATGATGAGACGCACGAACTCGGCTGTCTGTTCCTCGTTGTACTGCGGACTGGCGCCGTGGTCGACTCGGAACTGCTTCTCAGCGCTCGCAACGGCCGCGTTGTTGCCCAAACCGCTACTGTTGGCCACCAGATCGCTCAGAATCGACGGCGCATGAGCTCGGAAGGAGCGCATGGCGTGTGAGATCTGACGGAATGACAGTCCAGCAGCCGTGAGCTCCACCAGACAGTCCATCTGCGAGCGAGAATGCGCTATGACGCGGTATAAAGGCGCGGTGGCAGTTCCCACCAAACTGCAGGACTGGAAAGTGCCTGGCGGTGGAGACCAACGAGCCACAGCAGTCGAGAGCGGCTCGTGTGCGTGGTCCATCACATGGTGGCTCTGCTTCTCAATCACATTCTCCACCGTAGGCTCCGTGGCGCCAATGGCCAACACCGCCACGAGCTCCACGATGGCTGGCGTGATCTCAAAGCACCGATTACGCTCTTCGCGCGTGGGCTCCAGCGCCCAGACCTCGCCGGGCGCCAGCTCCACCTTGGGTTTGCTCTGCTCTCCGCTTTGAGACGGCGCCGTCGTCAGGACCCCGTCGGTCGCAGGGGAGGCAGGGAAGAACGCGCGCTTCTCCTCATCGGTACAGGCTTGATACCGCGCCCACTTCTCGCCGTGCGACAGTTCGTGGTGCTGCTGGTACTGGTCCGTGCGGAAGGAGTTGCGGAAGTACTTGAGGTTCTTCGTGGACCGCCGCTGTTTGTCCGGCCGCTGCTCCCGCCCAAAGTGCTGGCAGAAGCGACACACCACCAGCGTCACTCCCCCGGAGCATTCGTCGCGTGCCACAGGCTCCAGTGCGAACTTAAGCTCGTGCGACTTGAGGAACCGCAGAAAGCGCTTGCGGTTCACGGGTTTCTCCGTCGGGGCGTTGCCATTGCCGATCGCAGCAGCCTCGCAGTTCTCGCCGCCTTTGACGTTCTTCCGACGCCGCTTGGCCTCGGGCCCGGCTGCGGCGCTGGAGCTGGCGCCTCGAGCAGCAGACGCCGCCGCTCGCGCCTGCTTGGCCTTCGGCTTCGACTGCTGCGGCGGCTCTGTCGCCGCTGGACGTGACGCTGGCGTCGGCATCTCGCGCGGAGGTTTCTGCTTACGGAGTCGACGTCCCGTGTGTTACTCAGTGAGGGAGTAATTAGTGGACCAGAAACCAGCGGTCGATTTATTTATGGAACACACCCGTATCTAATTGGTACCGTTGAACTTCAAGCGATGGATTCAAGATGTTGCAGGCTCACTTCCAAAACTTCCAAGTCGAGCTCAAGTGGTCAAGCGTCGCCTCCAAAGATCTCGAGATCTTTGGCCTCGCCGGGAGAAGTCCCCCCAGTGGGCCCGGTAAGGAGCATGGTGACGGTGGAGATACGGCCGCCACGGCGAGACATGAAGGCCGCAGGTAATGCGGCAGCGGGCGGCGCCTGGAGTGATGACCAAGGCCCGAAGCAACCCACAAGGCGCGGAGAGCGGAAGCTCCGAGTGCACGGCGAGACAGAGTGACGACCTGTACCCATCCCGCCATCAAACGCTACAGTCAACCTGCTGCTGCAGTGATGCGGCAGCGGGCGGCGCCTGGAGTGATGACCAAGGCCCGAAGCAACCCACAAGGCGCGGAGAGCGGAAGCTCCGAGTGCATGACGAGCGGTGAGACGCCCGCAACATCACGCTTACCTGTCGCGAAGGCTGCTTCGGCAGCGGCAGAGCATCGCTTTTGCGGTGCTGGTACTCTACATTAGTAGAGAATTCCCGTCTGAGAGAGCTTCACAGGCGGAGGGGAGTATGTGAAGATCAGCTTGGTAAGTATCCAAATACACCACAACTTCCAAAAGAAAACAAGAGAAGTAGCAGGCTGGCTGGGCATTGCAAGTGGCAGTTCGTATACTAAAGGCTACATCATTAGCGAGGGTGCTCTTGGAGCATGATCTAATCATCGATGCACTACTCCCGAGCGCTGAAGGCTGTGAAGGGTGTTCATATCATATCCGGGCACGGCACACTCACTCTTCTGTTGACGCCGCACAAATGATGACCTCCAGCTGACCCAGGCTTGCAATCCTCACAGTGCTCGTCACGATTTCGGGGTCATCAGGAGAATCCTGGAACAAGCAATAGTGTCCGTCGACCTTCCTGCCTTGCTTCCGTGAGCGCTGAGGCTGAACAACACCCGAACTCTCGCCACCAAAGAGAGCGTCGGGGGCGGAGAGCGCTTCACTGTTTGCTGTGACTTCCTCCTCGCCTTCGGCGTCCTCCTCATCTTCGACGTCCTCCTCGCCTTCGGCATCCTCTGATCTTGAGTCTCTTGTGTCTTCGTGATCAAACTGTTGGTCATCACTCCTCATGCCGGTCAGCTCGCCCGCGCTTTCTTCGTCAAACTCATAGCTGTCCTCGTGTTCGTCGCCTTCGCTGATGTTGCCTTCTTGCCAGATCATCCGACGACACAGAAAGCCTCGTATTTGCGCTTGCAGTAGAACCGCCGCGTCACGTTCCGTCTCGAACGATTGTTGTCGTCTAGGGTTGCAACTGGTGCCTGTATCGCCTACATCAGCGTTGTTACCGCCAGTATTTGTTGCTTTCACCTGCTCGAGCGTTGGAAACACAATCACTTCATGGCCGAACAGGTCCACATCCAGCTGGAGTCGGGTCAACAATCTCTTCGCGAACGGAAAGGGCTCCGACAAACGTTCGCCGCTGACGTTGAAGCTCGAAGGAGCTTCGACCAGCGAAGTCGTCAGTCGTTCGGAGAAGATAACCAGCGTTTCTGGAGAAAGCGTTCGGTAAGATGACTGCCCGGAGTTGGGGTTGAAGACGCTGACCATTAAGGCGACGTCCATGTCTTGAATCGGCCTCCGACACCTCAGCCACTCAATCGCTGTAGCTTCGTCATCATCAACCACGACTTGCACCAAGAGGTAAGCATTCTTCCAAATTAGTCCGGACTGGACCAAGATCCTCGGGTGCATCGGCTCTTTGAAAAACAGTGACGGTGAACGTGGCAGTTGCCGCTTCGGCCGCTTCTTCTCAGAGGTCATCGCTGTGCCTGCTGCCCGACTCGAACACAGTTGAAGCAGCGCATTCACATGTGCGTTCACGATCAGCTCGTTTCTCAATTTGTTGGCACTTTCACCATCAGGAACCGCGATAATGTGGAGGTGGCGAATGGCAGCGACAACCATTCGATCCACACTCACTCTGCGAGCTTGATCTCCCAGAGAATCTTGATTCAAAGTTGCGTAAAGCTCATCGGCGTCCACTTCCACTGCAAGTGTCGTGGTACACGCCGATGCAGATTCAAGTGACGACCTGGCGCGCGGAGAGGGCAAATCGTCAATCAGCTGGAAGCAAATCACGAAGCCGCCTGCCGTAGTTCCTTCGGCCTGCTTGCTCAACGACATCATATTGGCTGGACAGCTCTTGGGCGGACACGTGGAGGCAAACACGTGCGCCTTCCGCTTCTTGTTTTGGCTGTTGCTACGGGGACTTGCGCCCATATCAGTATTTGCCGTGTCACCCTCCATTCCTCCGAACTCAACGCTCTGATGCACGCAAAATGCCAGTAGTGACGGCGACGTGCCAACCAGTAGCATTTGGTCGTTCGTACCTCCCAAAGCCGACGCGAGGAAGATCATCTCGCCTTGATCTGCACCAAGAACGGTGAAATTCACGTGATCGCAGATTCGGCGTGCGATTTCTTGCATGGACAAATTGGTCCCGGCCGCGGCGGCTGTGGCAGCGGCTAGCGATGTCGAACTGCTTTTGTCCAGTAGTTCGTGCGTCATTTCCTTGGTGATGCTCAACTTGTACTCGCAGCGAAGCTCTTGATGGAACGCGAAAACGTCAAAGCCGTACGGATTGGTGACGCCATCCCCGCAAAACACGGTCAGCACGAGGTATGTGCCGCCCACAAACCGCCCCGTCTTGAGTAATTGGTACTTGGCATCGCCTGAAACTTCACCTCCCGCTTGTGCATCTTGAAGGTCTCCGATAAATGCTGTCGTATCAGTCACTGGTGCATTGCGCGATGGCAAACTACGACTTGAAATGCTCTCCGTGTAGACGTCACAGTTGCCGGAGCTTTGTCGGTAGACCCTAGGAGACGAGGGTGCTCTTCCGTTCACGATTTTGGTGGAAGGGGGGGACGGATCAATGGCCCCACTGCCCTGCAATATGCTAGATGAGGAGATTGGGGGTAGTGATGGTTGCTGCGGCATCGCCTTCCGAAGCGATCGGAACGCGGGCGACATGTTTAGCTGCAACCTTTTGGGCGACGTCGGGATTGACTTGATCGGATAAGCCACAACAGGAAGCTGAATACTGGGCAATGGCTCTGCACGACTGGGAGTTCTCGAGAAGGGAGAGCGTCTTGGTGAGGGGCCAAAAATACAGCGCTCGTGATCGTCAGCTTGGTGTTGCTTTTGGGGGCTCGTCGCAGCCGTTAGCGCTTCCTTCGAAACGGGGAATTCGCCGATTGACGAAAGGTACGACACATTTTGGTGCCAATCGCGCTGCAGGTCGTCATTTCGGTAATGTGCAGAGCTTCTTTTGATGCGCTCAAAGACTTCAACATTGTCGGCTTTGATCTCCTTCAAGCGCCGTGCTCGTAATGACCCATTGAGCGTTTTCTTCTTCATTCTTGAAGGCGGCGGCAGGATTTTGACGGATTGGTGGGTGCTCGATGTAACACTCCCGAACCCGGGTACCGGTGCCACAGCTCGGAATTCTTCCATCTTTGCCAGCGATCGCTGAAAGTCCTCCATCGCTTTCGCGTGCTGGTCCTCACTCACTTCACTGCAGTCGTCATACAACAGCAATGATTCCTGGCCTGTCGGGTTATCGTCGCCTTGCTCATTCGACTGTAACGCCGACGCACCCGAAGTGTTAGATTGTGCGAGAGATGCAGTCGACATTTTCACGCTCGATGGAGATCCGCCTTGCATACAGGAAACTGAGGAAAAGCTTCCCAACGTCGTCCCAGACTCTCTCCGACGAAAGCTGGCAGGCGACCGCGATGTGGTTGGCTTGGTGATGATGCCGCACAGATATGACTTGACGCCATCGATCTTCTTTCGGTGGAGCTCCTGTGCCTTCTCCACCTCGCGGGAGCGGCAGATTTTGCTGCTTGACTTCTCGGCGCGATGCATCTCGAGTGCTTCTCTTCTCTTTGTCGTGCGGCACCACAGCACTCGACCTAATGCAGTAGTCGGTTCGATACCCACTCCAGACGTGTCCTCCCTCAGCTCACGGCGGTATTGATGGTCGTTGGCGACGCGTGCTGCACCCTCGGACGATTCTGCGTGTGCTGCTTCAGCGCTCCAGGCGCCTCGACAGTCATGAATAGAATGCAGCATGAGTTGCCGTTTCCGACTGGCATATTTATAGCTCCGTCATGAACAGGACGTGCTCACAGATCTGCACGAGGCACTCACCAAGGTATTTCTGCCTATAGAATAGATCCAGCAGATCCTGATTGGTGTCAACATTGAGCTTCAGATCCCTCCGCAAAATAGCGCTCTTCCGCGTCGCGCTGCATCTGCTCGAGGTCGTCGAGCGCCTCGTCGGCGTCGATCTCCGCGTAGTTTACGTACTCGCTATCCTCTCCATGCAGAAACCGAACACTCATGGCCTCGATGAGCTGCTCCCGCCGCTCCGCAAGACTGTTAACAGCTCCATTCCCCGCCTCTTCTCCATCCTTCTCCTCTTCGTCATCTGTCTCCTCGTCCTCCTCTACGTCGTTGTCTTCTTCGAGCAAACGCCGCCGGCGTCTCTCCGCTTCTCGATCATCAGCAGAGGTAAAATCCCCCCACGCCTGCTGCTCTGCCACGCGCCGAGCCTCCATCTCGCTGCGTTGGCTCGTGGCGAGTAGGAACGAGGACAACGAGAACATGCTGCTGTCCGCAGGCGGCGCTCTGGTGTCCGTTGCGCCACGCTCGAGGGCGAGATACTGCCCCAAGTAGAAGTGAAACAGCGCTGGGCTCCGTTGTTGCATCATGGCGTCCGAGAAGTACCGATCTTCCTCCGCGTCTCCCTCTGAAGACAGCAAGAGCTGCTGAAGCCGCCGGAAGCGACGGTTTTTCACCACCGCGTCGCCGCCACTGCGTGGGACGGCATGCGCACGAAAAACTGGAGGCTCAGCTCGCGCATGATCCATCGACGCGGCATCTCTGTCGATGTCTGGGATCTCTAAGGACGCCATGTAGGCGTCCAGCGAATCCTCCTCCTCCTCTGGTGCGCGCATTGTGGCTGAGGTGCGGAATCATGGAAAACCAAAGGGCAACTACACTAATGTGTCCAAGCACAATTGCCGCAATGACCAACATTCCCTCTGTATTATGTTCCTGAATGGACAGTTTGCTTCGAACGAAGATACACGGCTGCCAGCCGGTGTCCATGAAGATGTGCGTTGATAGCTATATCGACGAGTGCTGGCGGCATGCAAGTACGTCGGTAGCTACACGCTACATCACAGGGCAATCCTACAATCGGACACGATAAAGAACGCGAGACGAGAGCAGGAGGCGGGCTACAAAGAAGCCCGAACGCTATATTTCAGTTCGAGCACAGCAACCAACGACCCGCCGAGCGTCGAGTCGATGCGGGTTGATCGGTCGCAGGTTCTCGTTCGTGTGAATAACCACCGCTCCCGTTCCTGCTCGCTGGCTTGTCTAGTTCTTCTTGAATTCCACCAGCAATTCCGCGAGCTCACCCGACTTGTTCATGTCCGTGATGATGTCGCATCCGCCCACGAACTCGCCCTTCACGTACAGCTGCGGGATCGTCGGCCATTGCCTGCAGATAAACGAGCGTAGATAAAAACCCAGTCAGCCCAGCATGCCCAAATTCAGTACCAGACACTTCATCATGCTTTGCAGCCAGAAACGTACGAGTACTCCTTGACGCCGTCGCGGATCTCCGGGTGGTCCAGCACGTTCACGCTGTCGAAGCTAATGCCCTGCGCGTGCAAGATGCGCACCACCTGCATGCTGAAGCCGCACTGCGGCGCCGACGGCGTGCCCTTCATGTACAGCATGACCGGGTACGTCTTCACGTGGCTCTCAATCATCTTGAGGATCTCGTCCTTCTCCGTGGACTTGGCCGCGTGGTACTGGGGCTGGAAGTCCGAGTGCGAATCGTCGTCGCTCTTGGCGGAGAACATGCGACGCGCCGACACGGCGGACACCACCGCGGGTGCCGCCGCACGCTGCGCGAAGGCGATCTGGCTGCTGCGCACTGCGCTGCGCGCCACACGGCGAGCGATCGTCATCAACACCATCCTGTTCGCTCGGGTTCTCGCGGAAAATGGGAATGCGGAAGCTCGCTTGCGCCATCAGCCTCCGCACATTTGATACATGCATTCTCATTGGACAAAACATATATATATTGACTAATGATTGGGTTAAATTTGTTTGATTTTTTAACAAGTTTTCTACCCAATGGTGTTCCTTCGATTGCTCGAGCTGTTCCTTATATCCAATCCGAGCGTTCCATTTTATCATTCTTCTCGCGTCACTCTCCCAAGAACACCATCTTCTCACGTCACTCTTCCAAGAACATTTTAAACTTCGTTTTTTCATTCAGTCCAGAATGGTCACTCTTTCGCGGTCAACCCCTCGCTGGCTGGTTCGCTGGCCAGAAAACGACGAGCAAGACAGAAAGAAGCAGTACAAAGGAAACCCCCGCGCTATCTCTCTTGGTGTATCTCCCCTTGCGTCGCCATGAACTCGAGCCCGCCCAATCCCGCAGCGCATGACGGCGGACTGGCTGCCAAGCAGGCGGCAGCTGCCGCGGCCGCGCGCTTCGCCGGCTACTCGTCGTTCTACGCCACGCCGCAGCAGCAGCAACAGCAGCAGCAACAGCATTACTACCAGCCTCCGCCCCCTCGCCCTAGCATGTTTGGCCGACCGCGCGGGCCTCCCCCGCCGATGCGACCGGGTGCCTTCGCACGGCCGCCGCCCCCTCCGCCGCATGCCGCTTTCGGCGGACGTGAGCCGCCGCATCTGATGCGACCGCCGCCTCGACCCGCACTTAGCCAGGCTCCACCGGCCTCGACGTCCCAGTGGCAGTGGGGTAATGGATCGAACATGCAGACGGCTGCTCCATCGAAGACGGTGATGTCAGCGCCGCCTGTACGCTTCAGCATGGGCCCAGGGCCTCGCGGTGCGCCGCCTCCAAGAAGCTTCGTGCCTCCCGCAGGCGTGTTCACGGCTCCCCCATCTCATGTCGCTCCTTCGGCGTCGCCTGTGATGAAAGCTGGCGCTGCTGCTCCAGCCATGGGAGGCAACGCTAAGTGGCCGGACGCGCTGCACGACTACGTGAAACGCGCGTTCGCTCGTTGCAAAGGCGCGGCAGACCAAGCGATCACGCAGAACACGCTGAAGGAGCTCATCACTAACGCTATCATGGCCAACAACCTCTGGACACGGAACTGGACGGCAGAACCGCTGCCTACGCTGGTCGGTGATATACCGGCGGCGGCCATGCAGCCGAAAATTGGACTGGGTCGAGCTCCGCCTGGACCTCAAGGGCCAGGCCGGCAGTTTTCGCCTGCATCCAATGGCAACAGCTTTGAAGCGAGCCAGCCGTACGTGCCATTTAAACCGGCGCCGGCCAAGAAGAACAAAGCCAACAAGCGGAAACAGCACGAAGCCTTCGAGATGGAGGACGTCGACGCCCAGCGCAAGAACGAGCGGCGGAACCGGTTCCACATGACCAAACAGGAGCTGGCCAGTCTGGCGACTCCTGAAGTGGACACGAAGAAGCTGCGCGTGCTGACGCTGGACGGCGACCTGGACCTGGCGGCCATGGTCATTAAAGGTACTAGTCAGACGATTGAGAAGGAATATTTGCGATTAACCTCTGCCCCGCACCCGTCGACGGTGCGCCCCGAGCCGGTGCTCCACAAGGCGCTGGCGCTGATCAAGAAGAAGTGGAAGGCGGGCGAGTGCGATTATGTCTATGCCTGTAGCCAGCTCAAGTCCATCCGGCAGGACTGCACGGTGCAGCACATCAAGAACGCCTTCACGGTGGCGGTGTACGAGTCCCACGCGCGAGTGGCGCTCGAATCCGGCGATATCAACGAGTTCAACCAGTGCCAGACGCAGCTCCACGAGCTGTACGAGAAACTGATCCCCGGGGAAGCAGTCGAGTTTTTGTCGTACCGCATCCTGTACTGCGTGTACGTCTCGCTGCAGGCTAAGAAGGCCGAGTCGAACGCCGGGCAGCTCGGGATGTATCACGTGCTGAGTATGGTGACGGCCAAGCTGCGAGCGGATCCGGCGATCGCGCACGCGCTGGCTGTGCGCGAGGCGGTTGCTATGAATGATTACCATCGTTTTTTCAAACTCTATGTAGATGCTCCCAATATGGCAGGTTACCTGATGGACGTCATGGTCCCGGCGATCCGACTCAGCGCGCTCCGAGCGATGTGTAAAGCGTACGTTGGAGCGTCTTCTACCTTGTTTTGTTGGGGAGATATTGTGCTAATTGTTGGATGTGTATGTGTGTGTTGCGTTGGTGGCTACAGCTATCGTCCTACCCTCTCGTTGGAATATGTGCGCCAAGAACTAAAGCTGGAAGGCAAGGGAGGCAAAGCGTTCATCCGCCAGTCTGGGCTCGCCTTCGTTAAGGGGGACAAGACCCGCGTGGACACGAAGAATTCGGATATTGTCTGGGTGCTGAGCAACGCGTCGTCACTTATTTAGCCCAGTCGCAACCGTGTATCGTCATGGCGGTCCGTCTTAAGAAGACGATCGCAGCACCAAAACGCATTGGGGAGAAGCACCGCAAAAGAGCGAGAGAACCGTCACGAGGGAGAAGGAAGGCTTCGCATCTGCGCTGTCCGTGCCTGAGAGGGAGGTCGTACTCGCCGTCTGCGGCAGCGTCTCTCTTCTCTCGCCCTTCGCCGTCGAAGTGGAAGGTATTTATGAAGACAAAGGTGACCCAAATCAGACGCGAATGTGCGTCAGCCCCCAGTCAGTCAGGATCTTCTCAGCCCAACGAGCTGCGAGGTTGAAGCGTGGCGAAAGACTGCGAGCGGCGTTGGAAGAAGATCGGGCGTGACTGGAGACGGCAGTGGCAGGACGGAGAGAGACTTGATACGGGCGAGACACACCGAGGGAGACGAATAGGGGCAGTGACATGAGAGAAGAGAGATCGGCAAGCGATCGACCGATGGATGCGGCGCCGTGCGCTTTACCCTTGGCTCTCGTCTACACCACCTTCAGTATGGCCAGCGAGTGAAGGACGAGGTGGCATGGGAGGGGAGCAGAGGACACTACGTCGATCATGTAGGATGCCAAGTTCGGCGAAGGGAACGTTGCCATCTCGTTTCTCCATCGACATTTGCACGATTTTCAACTTGTGAGTATCATGATGAATACGCTTCATTTTTCTGTGTGGGTGTTACCGGTATCTATCGTTGCATTGGCTACGCAGGAATGGAACGCATGAAGCACAGCTTCTTCTGTTCCTGTCCACGCTTCTCTCTTTTCAAATCCACTTCAGTGGCTCACGGGCGGGCATCGCAGTCGTCGATGGCTGTCTACAGCTTGCGCTTCTTCTGCAGCGGCTCCTCTCCCTGCATGCTGCCCTCGCGGGCCAGCTGGATCATGGCAGCATCGGCGATGGCGAGCGCCGCCATGGCCTCCACCAGGGGAACGGCACGCGGCAGCACGCACGGGTCGTGGCGGCCCTTGGCGTTCAGCACCGTCTCCTTGCCGTCGTAGCCGACCGTCGGCTGCGGGCGGCCGATCGTCGACACGGGCTTGATAGCCACGCGGAAGTAGATGTTGGCGCCACTCGTGATGCCGCCCAGCACGCCACCGGCGTCGTTCTTGGTCACGCCAAGCTTGGCCGGTCGCGAGGCGTCCGTGCCAGCACAGAACGGGTCGTTGTGTTCCGAGCCACGCTTGCTGGTACCCGAGAAGCCCGAGCCAATCTCAAAGCCCTTGGTGGCCGGGATGGACAGCATGGCATGCGCCAGAACGGCCTGCATCTTGTCGAAGCACGGCTCGCCCAGACCCACAGGCACGTTGCGGATCACACAGGTCACGACGCCACCTGTCGAGTCCTCCTCCACCTTCATGGTGCGCACGACCGTGGCCATCTCGCAGGCCGACGGCGGGTGCGGGCAACGCACAGGCACCAAGTCGTCCGTGAGCCAGGCCTCCAGGTTCTCGGGGGAAGCCACCACGTCACCCTTGCGGTTGTACACCACTTCCTTCGTGTCCACATACGCGGGGGTGACCAGGTCGTCCGTGGCCGCCACGAACTGCACGTCGTAGGCCGCGTCCTTCTCCGCCTGCTTGGCCGCATCCTCCTCCTTGCTCCACTTGCTCGGGTCGCGGAGGATACGGATGGAGCCGATGGAATCCACGTCTTCGCGAGTGTACAACGCCTTCTTGGGGTCGTTCAGCAGGTCGCGAGGCATGTCCACGGGGCCGATGGAGCTCACCCAAGCCACAATGGACGTCGCGAACTTCTCACGAAGCCATTTCTCAGCCACGGCGCCGGAAGCCACGCGTCCAATCGTCTCGCGGGCGCTGGATCGGCCGCCGCCGCTGCTCGCACGCGTGCCGTACTTCATCTGGTACGTGTAGTCGGCGTGGCCCGGACGCGGGACCAGATCCATCTCCTTGTAGTCCTTGGGCCGGACGTTCTCGTTGGGGACGAACAGCG